>JANSTR010138063.1:0-11694 GCA_025434805.1 Antipathozoanthus remengesaui | reverse complement strand
ATAGTACTTTTTACTGAGATAAGACAGCACGCGCTGATTGGCTAACTATTAACACGTGATAAACTGGATGCATCCAGAGGACTTCAATTAACCGTAATCCGTACATGCAAATCACTGAAGTCAGAGACTAATCCAAATTAATTCAGACTCATTCAGTATTGTTTCTACCTTCAAGGCACCGACAACTTCAGTCGCAACATCGAGGCTATGATTGGCAAGCGACCAAACTTGTACTACATCGTGTGTTGGAAGTACATCGCGCCTCTGATCATTACGGTAAGTCATGGTAATAGCAGGATTATTATAAAACTAGTTTGAAAAAATAATGATACAGGTTTTTGATGAGTTTCCAGCAGCTCTTATTGAAATTATCCGACGAATGGATAGATAAAAACTAACATCACGTTGTCTCAAATACCTGTCACCAGTTTCCTTGCTAACACGCCCGGTCATCCTTTGCAGTTTATTTTCATCTGGAGCCTGGTAAGCTGGGAAGGAATATCTGTTGGTGACTACATCTTTCCTCCTTGGGCTGAGTTCCTTGGTTGGGTTGTGGCCCTGTCCAGCATGCTTTGGGTGCCCGGTTTCGCCATCTACGAGTACATCAAGGCCGACGGGTCTTTCGGAGAGGTAGGTCGCTCTCACTCAGACCTGAGCAGATGACAGAAGTTGTCTAGAGTAGCACGTTTCCCAATTTCTCCGTTCTTTTCAGAGTGTTGCCCGCAAATGAATGCTCTCTTCCAGCTTACCGCGATATTTGAAGTGAATATAGTTAACATAATACCCAGTGCGTCACGCGGCCAAACGGTCAATATATACCTTTTATTAGCCAAGTGCTCGGTCAGTACGGCAAGTTACATTTTTATGGTTAAAGCGCGAAGCGCGCGGGCCATGAAAATAGAGAAGAAAGGAAGATCCATAACTTACTGTACGGACCAAGCAAACGAGGTTGTTATATCTGTTATATGGCTTTGTTGATAAATGTAAACAATGTTTGTAAATGGTGGCTACTAGAAAGCTAGAGGCCGATTACTTGCATACGGCAACTTTGGTACCTGAAATTAGCCAATCACGGCGCGCGAAATCAACCAGCTATATAATAAAATAATTTACTCCAATGTGCTACATCATTATCAAATTGAATCGTTAATGTGGTTACTACTACGATCTCTTTCAACACTAGATATATTCTTCAAATCAAAGAAATTTTTCGTCAAATCTATGAAAATATAATACACCATTCCCCATGCTTCCAAATTAACCCATTAAACAGGTTTCTAAATTTACCCCTCAAACTTGAGGAGTACAATGATTATTACTAAAGCGTTCGTTTTTCTAACACAGCGATTGCGGAAAATACTGACTCCAGACATGGCGGTCCTGAAACGCGTGGAAAGGAAGAACGGTCTAAAACCGCTGTAAGTACTGACTCACGGGCTCTGCCTATTACTTCTACTAGTACATTGTATAATGTAAAATTAAAATACTTGAAAAACAAAACCAAAAACTATTGCATTGCATTGCTACGTACTGGTATTAATTACTACCACTACCATTGCCATTATGTATTAATTACCGAATGCTCGGTCTGTCCGCAAGTGTATTTTTACTGTATACCAACCAGAGGAGGAGTCTCCCTCTAATAACTCTTTATTATATGGCCACGATAGTACACGCACTCTGATTGGTTCTTTATAGGTCTGTATTTTCCGTAATGCTCACGGACATTACGGTTCTATTGTTAATGACCTACGCGCGCGCATACCCGGATGTACAAAGTAAAGAATGTCATCTTGCACAGTGTTTTCAGATAAAGGCCATATAATAAAATACTTATTAACCTCGAACGTTCGGTTTTTACGGAAAATATCAAACTTCGTCCTCGACGCATTGACCTCGCTATCGCTCGGTCAATACAGGACGGCCTCAGTTTGATATTTCCCGCAAAGACCTCACTCTCGGTTAATAAGTAGTTAATATTATGCATAATGTCTATAATGCCATATCTTTCAACAAGCAATTTAAAGTTTAACTATAAAAGCTGCAGTAAAGTAGAAGCCTTCGTAGCTTTGGTCGAACAGGCTTTAAACTTTGTGTTACCACGGAAACATTAACCTCCCTAATTGAATTTTAGACTACAACCTTACAACCAAAGTTATGTACATTTTAAATTGGTGCCGGCACTTTCAGCACCCCCCCCCCCCAACCTAGTCTGAATAGAATTATGGTTGCTGTCAGTTTAACTTCTAGAACATTACTAAACACGCTTTATATTGAAGGCAAAACTATCGAAAAAAGACGAAAATTAGCGCTAATAATTAACCCTTTTTTACTTTGACAACAGATACGAGTCAAATGTAATATTGTTTCAATAAGGTAGCTGGCAAAGGTTCGTGTGACGGCAAAGCACTGAAACACAAGCGAGATCACCTGTTACTTAGTGACCGATTAACAAGACTGAAAGTATTATGTTTTTCAATGTCAACATAAACTTTCAAGACTGATACACCTACATTGTTCGGTGTGTGATTTTGATATCAATGAATAAAGAAAATTATTGTTAATAAGAATATCGCGCCACCAACGTTCCTGAAAATTAAAGAGCTTTTATAAAACGGAAATTACTGCATCATAATGTTAACCACAAACTCTTTGAGTAACTGTAAATCAGCTAACCTGCAAAAGATAAACTTTGATCAACATGGGAAGTTTTTTGCCGTAGGGCCAGATCTAAAGCCGGTTGATGTTTCGGGCGGTTTCGTAGAAGCTAAATTTTCAAACAGCCTTGTAACGGTTCCTTATTTGGAGCTCTAGTGACAATTAAGAATTCTAACTCGCATAGATCTTGTTCCTTCATAGACAAACTCCAAAGTTTAACCAGGCATTTTAAGAAATTAATTCGGCATACAGAAACAAAACTTCGGAAATAAAACAAACGTTTCAATAAATTATTCAAAGTAATTTAATCTTGTTTTCTTGCTGTAGGAGTTGTTACTCCTTTTTGAAAGCCACCGGACGTGGGGCCGTTTCAGTTGTTTCTATGGGTAACAAGCAGCCGTTCTTTACATTCTTTGGTGTAGTTTTAGGAGCGATAGAAGAAAGAAGATGTGTGCCTCCCATATAAAATATTCAAATAAAAGTATGTGTTGGGATTATGGCGGAGACGTCGTTATGTTATCCAAATTTAATAATTTACGAAATAACTCGTGCAAGCAGCTCTTAAGCTGTTTTGTCGCATAAAATATTAAACACTTTTTGTCGGAAAGCAACCAGCGAGGGCAAACAAAACATACTGTTTCTATATAACAGCGACAGTAGAAAATCAGATTGAGAAGTAATGGATGGAGCTCGGAATAAGCCAAATGATTTGAGTGAACTGCATGTCGAGGATTTGGAAAATAGTTACGGTATGTCATTTTGTTTGTTAAAACATTTGGACCAAAACTGACTTCCTCACTTTCCTGAAACAAGAACTCGCGGAGCCGCCGAAATCTTGGCACGGGAAAAGTGACATGATATATGTAATTAGATTAGAAGGACAACCATTTGCAATAGCTTAATTCCTCAGTTTTCCAAAATGCTACATTCCAGGAAACCTCTCCTTGCGGGAAGAAAAGAAGAACAAAAAAACTGTGGGTTCATTTACTGCAACTAAAGACGGCTCGCTTATTTCCTGTTTGCTAACGTTTCCTTGTATAAATTATTGTAAAATCATAAGTCAGTATTGAAATTGACCCTTCGATATACCTAGATGCTCAGTTTGTAACCGATTCTTTGAATAGTAACATAACCACAACTTTGGTTATCCGAGTTATTAGATTTTGATGTTTCAGTCGAGTCAGTGCGCATGTCCCGAGATTTTCAGGACAAACTCAATCTTGTTAAGGGTGGCACTTTGAGCACTTTAAGGGTGGTACGTTTTAAGCAAAAGATATACGAAGCCTCCTGCGGATTGCACTGAGGCTATTCCGCACATTCTACTTTAACTTCTACGTTTAGTATCTCATCAACAATTGTTGTTAAACAATTTAATTTCATTCTGCATTTCCTCCGTGGTTGCCAGTGTTGTCGAGAAATAAACATTTTTAAAAATAGCGCCATGCGCCATAGCGGCAAAATAGCGCCATGCACTGTGGAAAAATGTACCAAAAATGTCAATAGAAACATGACTTTTTCGTCATTGGCTTTGCAAAAGTGCTACCATTTCTGGTTTTAAGTCGAAGGCTAAAATAATTAAAAACGGTTCAACAAGACACTAATATGCAGTTAGTTTCCACTATGTGAAAATTGGAAGCAGATTTGGTAAGATGCAGCTGTTCAAGAGAAATTAATTCTCAGCTGAAATCAGGTGACGAGTGTGTGGTGTATTTTGTTCTGCACGAAAATCTAAAAAGACGTAAAATATTTGGTCAAAGCCGCTGTTCCAATTTTCATGTTTGTTGAACCAACTTCTCTGATCTAGTGCCATCGACTCGGCAAAGTTAGTCTAGCTGAGTGGAGACTGACTAGATGCACACGTCAATTAAATTGTAAACCGACCTAATTTAATATTGAATAGCGGCCCTTCACTTATCTTAGAACTGAACCAAGTCAGTGATCGAACGGGAACGGGTGCTTCACTCTGTGGTGGTTTACCGTTGACTGGATCTCTATAGTTGCTCTCTTAACACAAACTTAGGGTACTTAATTTGTTTGAACATGTTTTCTAAACTGACTCCTCATAGATGGAGAAAGTACTGCCATTGGTCCTGATGGCGAACTTCTGTCCGAGAGTCCTGATGACAGTTCACACCAAAGTGGTGAAAGAGAAAGAGAGAAGCAGCAAATTCCCGACAGGAAAACGAAACAGTCAACAAGACGTGAACCGGAACAGAGAGAGAACGGAGGCTCGGATTCGGAAAAACAGCTGCTACTGCCGGCCATCAAAAGCGCTTCGTCATCCAGGTCACCCTATAATACACACGTCAACAAAACGTCAACCATGAAAGGTATGACCACAGGCGGCCCAGGATATAACAGTGAATACATTTAAGAGTAGCGGCCGTTTCAAGTTTGGCTCAGTAGAGTCTGATATATTAATAAAGCTAATCAAAACACTATTATCTTGTACTCTTTTATATTAAAATGTTTGTGTTGTCGATATGGGACCGCCAGAATGCTGAATTTGAGCTGTTAAGTTATGGCCTGGGCCGCCTGTGATATGATCAGATAGTGCTGGCAGCCACCAGCAACAATCGACGCATTTACCTCATCATTTCCTATCTCTTACAACTGAATTATATATAATAAGGTAGGGGAGAAACTCCTCAAGACTGAGGAGGTGCATGGAAACGGGAGGGGAGAGCCTGTCCACAGACTATTCAATTTGCTGTTCCAGCGATACCAGGAGCTGGTACAGTAAAACTCTGCGGAGAAAATTCTAGGATTTAAGAACCTGCTAGCAGAAATTTGTCATTTTAATACTCCAAAATATAAGAATTAGTTCAGGCAAGGAAACTCAACAGGTACATGGGGTTAGACTACATTTTCATAAACCGTTTGACCAAAAGTCTGACTGAATCTAACTTTAATATGGAAAATTTATATTACAGTACTAGAAATATACAGTAATATGCGACAAAAGAAGAACAAATGCCATTTATAGCAATTTCTTGTAATCGAGTATTCCTCTGCATTAAAATTAAGAATATTTTTATGCTCAACTTCCTGAATAAGTACTCCAATTAACTATTCTGCCAAACTTCATAATCTTCGTGACATTTTACCGTCGTCAGATCGGCAAGTGCTGATTGTGTATAACACGCGTGGAATTAAAATATCTATAACGTATAAATTGCAAGTTCTTGCAATTTCTTTGGTTTTTCCTGTTAACAGTTTTTCCACGAGAGACCGTCGTTAAGAGCGAAAAGGGGGTGTGGACTTGTTCTTTGAAAAATTCATCCAATATTTCTGCTTTTAAATTTAAACAGAAGCTTTGTTTTATTTATTCTAGCTTTGGTTTAGCGCCTCTGTCGAGTATAAAGAGCAAGAGTCCAATCTGTAATGAATGCATTCACTCCATTGCCCGAAAAGACCAATTTTGTAGTTTTTGGACAAGCGGGCCTAGGGCTAATTTGGGTGGAGAGAAGTTGTTGTTGATTAGGGGGAAAAGTCAACAGTTTTGTTTTTGGCTGTCATAACAATTTCAGAAATGGTGAGGAGTCGGATAGAATTCCGAAAGAGAAAAAACTGTGCAAGATACACATCTTGCGTCTCCGTTCCGCTCGTGCATGCTCTTCAGCAAATCAACCATCGATTTAACTGAATTATATTAAACTGTTCTGTTGTATCTCAAGGAAAACTTGCCCCACGAATGTCACCTTCTTCTAATGTAAAATCATGTTTCTTTGAGTCGCCATATTTCGAGCTGTCCACCCAGAGTAGCCCTAGGCCCGCTCGTCCAAAAATTACAAAATCGGCCCTGAATTCTTCTGGCCGGGAAATATACCGGTATGCATAGCCGCTTGAATTTTACTCTCGATGGCAAGATGATACTGATCCCGTTGTCATAGTGTTTTGAATGAACTAGGCGATTTCCACTGTATCCTTCGTTCTCCACATCTGCCACATTTACAGCTGCTTGTTTAATGGTAGGCTGCGAAGCTGGCGGTTTTATTTCAGTTGAGGGCGGAAAAGTCCGAAACTCGATTCGCAGCCGAGGAAATGCTTGCGAGAGACTAAAAAGGAAGGGGAGGGGGAGGGGGCCAAAGACCAGACTCCACAGATTCGAAGTTATTTCCTACACTGTTATTTTTTCTTAAGTTCGTTAAAAGTTTGACAAACATTTGACAAAACTAAACCGCGCAGCGTGAACGGGTGGCAAGCGAAGGTATATAAACAATATGGCAGTTCATGCATGAAGGAAAAAACTCATTACAAAACAGTCGCGGCAGAACATCGATCGCGGCTTGCAGATGTGGTTTATATGGGGAATTGGCCTCATGAACACAAATCAATACACAACAATAAAGGTTTGATTATTTTATTTTGTTTGAACATCCGATACTGAACAGTTAAACCCTGATAACTCAAACCCTCGGTATTTCGAATTCCCCGCTAACTCGAAGCAAAACTGATTTCCCTTGGATTTGTCTCATATATTTACTGTAATTTTAATCCCTATAACTCGAAACCTCCCTAACTCGAAGTGATTTTTACTTCCCTTCAGGTACTTTATCCTCGATAACTCGAATTCGATTTTCACTTTTGTGAACTACTGAGAAATAAGATTTTACATTCTTGACAACAATGATATGTTTCTTTTTCCCCTCAAAAATCAACGTGCATGGTACTTGCATCCCTTCTCCGTCACCCCAGTTCACAGCGTATCCAGTAACTATTGCAGTGTAGGAGTTTTGCGTATGGGCCCGCAAGAATGCTTTTGTTTTGTGTTAACATTTTATGCTCTTACATTGCTAGAAATCTTACAATAAAACATGTAGTCTTTTTGTTCAAAACCCCAGTAAAACTCGAATCCTCGAATATTCGAAGTAATTTCAATTTTCCTTGGCAATTCGAGTTATCGGGGTTCAACTGTACTCGTAACCAACGTTTCCCACCACCCGTGGCCGGAACAGCATTGGTGAATAGTTTGTCGACTGGCTCTTGCGATCTCGATCTTCCCTCCCATTTCCTCCTCCCCAGTTCCCTCCCTTCCAAATCCTCTTCCCCCTGTTTACAGGCTACCAACCCGCCGACGCAGTCCGAAATAGTTTTTAACCGATAGCTTTTGGCCTAGTTTATAAAAACTATTTATTAAGAGGTATTCACAAGTAATATTCCTTGTCTTACAGAACTGGTAGAAAAATTTGAGAAACTGAAAAAGAAGAGAACAAAAAAATCCAGGAGAAAAGCACCAAAACGTTAGTATGTCGGTTACTTCAAGTTCAACGACGCAAACGCGACACGACCTTTTAATGACATAAAATGCAATACATTGTCCATAAAAGATCGTTTCATAAATAAGGAGTTTAAATTGGAGTAACTTCTCTTGATATGAACTGTGATGCATTGTTCATGAAATATTGCTTCATACATGAGGCGATAAAATTGGCGTTTCTACTTGTGTTTGCGTCGTTGTGTCAGTCGGCTTACTTACCTACTTGCCTAATTTACCAGTAAAACTATCTTACCTACTTACTCACTTTCTCACTCATTTACTGGCTTAATAACAACTCCCAGAGGGAGTATTCTAATAAACAGAAGTTGTATTGAAGTAAATACTACTGAAAGCCGGTTAAAAATCACAACTGGCAGCAAAGTTTGTCAGAAAGCTGCTTGCACCAGACCACCTTTACCGTTCTCCTTTTATTCCAAATGTCTTGTACTCATCACACGGCTTTTCAGTCACACACTTTCAAAGTTTAAGTGTTTTTTGAATGATTGATGAACTTGTCGGTTTAACATATCATAGAGTTACTGTACTGAGCTAGGATTTTTGAGATGGAGCGGAATTTGTTCAATATAATATCGGCAATGCTTTGTTGGCATTTGTTGTCCGTGCTTATTCCAGTTCAGTCTTCTGTCAATTTCACTCTTGCGCTATTTCTTGCACCTGTTGTAAAACAATACAGCGGAGTGCTATTTAGAGTGTATTGTTTCGAATACAGGCAACTTCTGCATTCTAATTTGATTTCGTTTCTAAACAAAGAGTCTGGATTTCTCAACTTCAAAGACACCTGATTGTATTCAGTCTCTTATTTCATAAAACAATACAATGTTAGAGAAACCTCTAAAGAAGTATATTTTTATCCAATCAAAGCCCAGAATGAAGGAACAAAATAATCAGCGCTATCGTTCCATTGATTTGTTACTATAGAGACAAACCATTACAGACGCTTTGTCCTTACATGTGCTAGTTTTGTCGACATTTCAGCTTTAGTATCACGCAATTGAAGCCATTTTGCGAACCAAAATGCTTCCCTAAAATACGATGATCTTAAGTTAATTACAGTTTCAGAGGAGAAAAGATTTTAAAATTTAATCGCATCGCCGTCTTCACAAAAATGACTGACATTGAATGTAAGTATAAAAGTAGTTTCAGTAGTGGTCTATCAACTTATCCCAAAACTAACTGACAACTGATTTGTTTTCATTCTAAAGTAAGAATAAACCATCCCATGCCAAGCTTCGCAGAAGCTAACCGAGAGAGAGGATTGTAAGTAAAGTCTATATTTACTTAAGCTTCAGGCATTTACGCTGTAATAAATAGAAAACCAAGCACATTCCTATACTGTAGTATACTTCGACGTAATCGAATTTCTGTTGTATTAATATTATACTTTCTTTCTAGGATACGAATGATAACTTTATCAAGGCCAAAGCGGTCTAAGGCTGTATATGCGACTAGTTTTGAGTAAGTAAACGAAAGACAGAAAACCTGAATGATATATTTCTCAAATGTTTGTTGTGTGACTGTCTTTCTAAATTCTCTCACAATGGTGTCCTCGTAGCAACCCCCAAACATATCCGTATAATGTATTATGTTGTAATATTTAGTACGGGTTAGTATAATATAAAGGGGAAACGTTTGTTCTTAAAATCATCCCCAAACCGCTAGGTTCGGTGACTTTCAATTTAATCCTACAATGAATTGTTAAAATGACGAAGAACAGTTTAAGTTGTTTACTTTTTGGTTTCGAAATAAATAAATATTCTCTCGCTTTTCAGTCCAAATTGGGTATGGGGAAACCAGGAGACAATTTGGCCCTTATCCAAGGCCGCCTTGAATGCAACCGCAACTCCAAGGGTGGAAGAATTAGCAACACCAAAAAAGAATTTTCGTTTGGATTACCCAGAAAAATGTAATAGGTGAGTATGGATGGTAGTGATAATTAAGATTGTCAAGTTAGAAAACTAAAGAGCGTTTGGACGTTTAGCGGTTTACCGCAGAACTGAACTCGAAATCGTTGTTAAGTTGCTGCAAACAGAATACACTGTAGCATAGGCTGGACATTTGTGTACATAACGAATTTACCAAAATGGTATGTTATACTTCAGTGTCCTTAGCTTCAGACCCAGCTTGAATATAATGAATCTTCTGCCTGGCTGGTTTCCCCGCCTTATGTGGTCTTTCAAACAGGGCAAGAATATAATCGTTATGCAAGATTGGATTTGAAGTCATGCTTTGACAACACAAGAACTTTGAACAAAGTGACGCTCCGAATGCATTTCATATTAACCAGTTGAGTAGTTCAAATGTTACAAATTTGGAACTCGACTGCACTGTGTAGTTTCATCAAGCGTCTTTGTTTGATAATCATTAACAGATCTCCTTTAATTTTTGAGGTCTTTGGACCATTTTGCTAAGATTTATATCAAAGCGTGACTTTCATGCAAGCACCTCCTAGACTGAATACAATTAAAACAGAGAATAAACTGGTCCCAGCTTGGCAATAAAATCCCTGGGGGAGTACTTTAGTATGCATAATAAATTGTGCGTGGACAAACTGAAGCACTGGTCAATACAAAAATCTTGACAACAACGACGCTGACGGTCTTCTCGTTTTTCTGGCCGTCTGTAATTCGTGCAATGCAAAACTGGCAGATCAGCTCTATTGCCGAAGATAGCCTTCAGAGATAAAGTGACATTTGATCAGAGAAAAATGACAATTTTCGCCATTTTTTCCCAGCTTTTTATACTGATTTGAATTTTTTTCGGAAGTTTGGGTCCATGGTAGCAAAATCAAAGCGTTAAAAAAAGTAAACGCATTTTGTTTATAGCAAGTAAAACAATAATAACTTATTTGTTTTTTATTAGTGAAGCAAATAAATAACAAAATGCAAAGTGCAAATTTGGTAGACGTGGTAACAATACGGAACAAATTAGCCAGCGTAGCTTGGCGTTCAGTCACTAGAGATGGCGAGGCGAGACAAACAAACAGCTACAGGATGCGAAAGCAAAATAAATTGACGTGCGCTAAAAAAGTTGATTTTTTCCGCTTTTCAACAGTGAATATTTTCATTATTTTAAAAGGCTGATAATACGAATTTGTTCATGCAATTTGGGATTTAATTGAGTTTACATGTTTTTCAACCTCTACCCACTTGCTATTAGTTGCACTCGTAATCGTATGTATTATTACTCATACTATTATTGAACTTAAATGATCAAGCAAACAAATAAATATAACGACTGAAATGTATCTATGATTTCAGAGGGGAATTTACCTTCAGTTGTGGTCGAGACTCGGTCATTTGGAACGTCAGTCCATTGGCGATGAAAGCCGAACCCTCGGCACGAATCGCAGAGCTGGCAAAACCCAAACAAACAGTGAGGCAATTCGATGAAACTTGTGAAAGGTATTGAAAGCTATCCAATCTGTTTGTTAATCTTAATGTTCTTCCTATAACCAGAATGGTGTGCATCTCCTCCGTACCCGGCCCTCCCCCTTGTGGCCTTATCCGGCCTCATTATGCACGATAACATTTGTCATTTGTACGTACATTTCTTGCAACCTCTTAATATGCCCTACCTTTCTGAGCATCTTTTGACCCAATTACAGCTAAATTTCACCAAATTTTGACCACCCTAGCTTTACTGGATTTAGGGCAATACAATGCGTTTTTTCTCTGAGTGAGTGGGGGAAAGTCACATTTATTGATTTAAACGGCTACAATGTTGTTTCTGCTTTCTGGCGTTTTTTCTAGCATTCG
>JANSTR010137952.1:0-11695 GCA_025434805.1 Antipathozoanthus remengesaui | reverse complement strand
TGTGTCATCATATTTTGGCCATTCAAATAATGATTTTACCCATAATTCACTTAACAAAACATAGCGGTTCATGTTAATTTCACTAAATTGATAGAAAACTAAAATAACATCATCTAATAAAGGTTTTCTTGTATAAAAACAGACCAAAGTATAAAAAAAAATACTGAGAAACTGCAAACACATCAAAACCACCTTCAGTTCTAGCATTACCATGGCAACACATCACGTCAGAAAAAAGCAAACATCACAAACAATTTACCATAAAATTTTAGGAACAGTCATGAAATTTCGTAATTCCGAATGGTTCAAAAGTTATGTTTAAAAAACCACATGGGGGGAAGAATCTCCCCCCCCCCAGTCCAGATAGGGTTAACCCTTTCAGCCCCAAATGTGCCATATATGGCATATATAAGCAGGTTGGTAGAATTTTACTTTTCATCATAGATACAGTCATGTAGTTTGCTGTATAAATTATTGAATAATTATTAACCAAGAGTGAGGTCTTTATGGGAAATATCAAACTGAGGCTATGCTGTATTGACTGAGCAATAGCGTTGAGGACAAAGTTTGATATTTTTCGTAAAGACCAAACATTAATATTTTATTGTATGACCTTTATCTGAAAACACTGTGCAAGAGGACATTCTTTACTTTGCACATCCGGGTACATGCGTGTGTAGGTCATTATCAATAAATCTGGGAAATACAGACATATCAAGAAACAATAAGAGCACGCATACTATTGTGGCCATATGATAAGATCAAGTACTATATCCTCACAACCAAGCAACATATTCTGTATGTGTAAGACCATTAGGAAATCAATATAAAACAGTGCTTACAGACAGTGAAAGTGACTCATGATGTTACAGAGAGCCCTCTTCTTCTCTCTACTGGTAACCTGTCTCTAATATAAAGTACCCCTTGTAGTGTTAACCCTCTCTCTAATAAGCACCTCTTCCAGTGTTAACCCCTCTCTAATAAGCACCTCTTCCAGAAGGCCCACATTTTGCTATGCCAGGTGTTTCATAGAGGTTTTGCAGTATTATTTTTTTCCAGTTTTTAACAAGTGAAGTAGTTATCAGTATTTCTCGTGAGCTTGGGAAGACCATAATTATGCCTTTTGCTGGGCAGAGGCTATCAACAGTTATTTGCTCTTCATCAACTAAATAAATGTAAAAAATACAATTGCTTGTGATGTGGCTAAAAAAGATAGCAGTTACAGTATTCAGTTACAGTACCTTTCATCTGGCCACAGAAAATAACTGAAAAGATCCTCAGTTATTTCAGACAAGTGATTCCAAGGACCCCTCTTTTCAAACCTTAATGGGAAATGTGAAAAAAAATTGTTCAAGAAAATGTTTTTCTTAGCATGAATTATTTTTGTTTGAAATTTGTCAATGTATGATATTTAAATATGTTCTAATTTTTGTTTAAGGTGCTAGTAACAATTTTCTACCATTTTTCTGTGGATCAAAGTCTCATGGGAACTCATGCTCAAGGTTTGAAGGAGACTACGAATACAGGTCAGTATTTGCTATGCCCTTTATTGTCATACTAAATATTTTAAAAACTGTTAAGTCTCTACTGTATGCAAAAGTTTGAAAGCTGTGTGAGCTTTTGGCTCTGTCACGTATGGAGCCAAAAGCTTGAACAGCTTTTAAACTGTTGTGTAGAAACTTAATAGTTTTTAAGATATTTTAGTATGTCAGAACCTATAGTGTAACATTCACCAAAGCACCCTTTATTGTCTCTAACTTGAAACAGAAAATGAGCATAATTTTATATATATAAGGCTGGGTGTGAACATGAGTCATTTGCCATCCAAAATTATAAAAGTAATATTAGTAGCAAATGAAACAGCTTCCATAATCAGGTCAGTCAAAATGTGCTGGCAGCTGGAGATTTCCCCACCTTGAACGAAATATCTGCTGCTTATTTTACACTTGTTAGACTTATTCATTATCATATGTTTTAAGTTGTTGCTCATCATTGTAAACAAATAATACTAACAATTATTAGAAAGTATTGTTGTTTCTTATTATGATGTTGTCCCTTTAATCATTATGTTTATGTTACATTACAAAATGTACTGCTACTGTAGTATTCAACATTTCTCAGGTGATAAAGACTCTTCTGTTTAAATAGTAACTAAAACACATGATGTAAACCCGTGCTGTATATGATTGATTCTAAAAATTGTGTGGGAAAATGAGCCTGGTGAACATTTGGTCGTCATTACTTTTCAGTGTTGCTTTTAGGTAAAGGTACTTTAACGAGTGTAAGGAAGTTAGTAGTGTTCCAAATATTACTAATAATTCAAAGAGAAAAGAGCAGCAGTCTGATGCCGCCCTGAATTCCTGCCTTGGATGACATTTTAGGAAGCTTAAGTAGATATCTTCTGATTCTCTTGTCTCTCTCTATTTCCTATTTCAGATTATAACTGTAAAATTGTACATAGTTCAGGCTATGCAGTGGTTGAGTAGTCATTGTGTCTATCATGTAACTCAAATCCTGGCCATACCACTGTGTTGTGTTTTTGATATAAAAATTATACACTTTGAGATGCTTATTCAGCTTTTGTAAAATGATTCAGGGTAGTAGGTTCTGACACATGTTGCTGGAGGAGGCTAAATTATATCCTCATAGCACAGTTTACCTATGTTCATTTGATAAATGTATACAAGAGTTATGAAAGAGGCAGCCAACGTCCAGAAAGAGGCGGTGGAATGAGCCACCTACTTCAGTTATATAGGTCATGAGCTAGTCTTTAATGTGAAGCTATGATTTGTTGACTTGTGAACTAAAGAAATTTATTATATGGCTGGCTAAATTCACACGCTCTGATTGGTAAATTCCAGGTCCGTAACTTAAGGTACGGACCTCTACTACCTAGTTCCAGTCTCAAAGGACCAAAAAGTTCTAAGCCATAACATCTTATTAACCTTGTTTGTTCAATCTGTACCGTAAGTTACGGACCCTCGATTTTTCCTCATGGCCAGCGCGCTTGGGCCATAAGTGGGAAAAAAACTCGGGTCTGTAACTTATGGTACGGACCTTGCACTCAATTAATAAGAGGTATGTAATATATATTTGATAAGTCTATATATTTGACAAACTCTCTGCATGTCATTTTGTAATTTGTACTATTCATTCAATTGCCAGATGTCAGGAAGGGGAGGATGACTTTGAGATTGACGGAGAAAAGGAGCTTGATAGTTTTCTTGACATTGTAAAGGTTGGTACAGTGGAACACTGCCTAATGACCACCTCGTTAATACAGTCACCTCACTAATGCAATCCCCTCGTTAATACAACCACAACAAAATGGCCATTCATTTTCTTATGAATATACCCAGTTACAGCAATGTGGCCACTTCACTTATGCAACCAATGACTACTTTTTTAAGTTTTACTATGTAACTATATTTATTTGTTTTATACCAAACAAGCCAGATATGCTTACAAACATGTGGAAATTGAACAACCAAGTCCGATACGAAAACCAGAAATAAAAATTCTTCAACCAACATGATAGAGAAAACTCTGGAACATATACCCGACCTAATGGTCACAACCCCTGGGGGATAAGGGCTGAAGGAAACAAAGTCAAAGAGATCAAGACAGTGTAACTGTAGAGTATTAACAGATCAAAAGTTTTCTGTGCTGAAGAAACCACGAATGAATAACACAGTTCGATTCAAATATGGGCACTGTTATTCCAGAGGGAAGTATTTTCTGTTTTCCTTCATACAGTAGCTCCAAAGAGCAAACCATTAACATTATGTCATTTCTGGAAGAATTAAGCTTAGATGCACAGCAAAATGATTGTCACTGTTGTCTGGAACCACAGCAAAGTCCTCACAAGACTGCAGTATATTATGAAAATATTCTTCTACATTACATTTTTGGAATACATTACTGCTTATTAACTGAGATTCAGATCATTATAGCTAGGGAAAACTCAGAATGGGGCCTTCATGTACATGATTGTATGTATTGACATAACAGTGCATTTTTGGTAGAAATATATAACAATGCGTTAAGAGAGCTGTCAGCAAATTTAAATACACTTCTGTCAATGCATTTTAGACCAGAAGAAAGCATGGAAAATCTGTCCCTCCTGAGTTCTGTGAAGACAAGGTGAGTGCATGCAAGTGATTTGAATGTGTACATTTATTTGTAATTGAAATTTTGAAGATTTAGACACTGTTAAAGCTGGAAAACCTCTGCTCTGAATTGAAATTTTAAAAACTTTAGTATTGGGTAATGGAAGTTAAATATAATTTAATAATTATAATTTGCTTACACGTTATTGACTTTGGATTTCCCACATGCCATCACAGATTTTGAAAGTTATAGAAAAATAGATTTAAGAAGAAATTTAAGACAGTACATTTGCATTTCTTCATCTATTTCTCATTAGTCTTGCGATGTTGTTAATGATTTGAAATTTAAATGCTGTCATTTCACTGTCCTTGTTCCTTCTATTCTCCATTCACTGACTTTGTGCATTTGTACTGCCACAGAACTTGCATCTCATGCTCAAAGCAATTAGATCAACAAGTTACTTACTGAGCATGCCACTCTCTACGATTTCTAACAAATCAAAATAGCATCTCTTTTCACCTTTTTCTGGTTGACTATGATAACATAATCAAGATCGAAGGACTCAGCTAAGTGCATAATTATGAGCACCATTTTGTTTTCTGAAAATAAGAGGGAGACTGTGCTACAGCCAGGTCAGAGTAGTCTGATGGCTTGGATTTTTTGCTCCTGCATTATACAAAAATGGAAATGTATGAATTTGTATGAACATTTTTATGTTTTACTGAACTATTTATGAACTAAAATTATCATTCAGTGGATGAGCAATGTAATGAATGTAAAGTTTGTACAGGTATTGTTAGCTGACATCATAAAATGTAATTTTATAACAGGTTATTGTATTAAAAGATCAACTTATGCAGCACAAAGAAGATATGAGAAAGGATGGATCCAAAAAGGTATGAAAATATCTTTTTAAAATATTTATTAATTTTATTATGTAAAATGAAAAAAGGATTAATTGGCAAAACTGTGCTGTTTCATATGTTAGTTGACATTTTTATCTATGGACAAGAGGTTTTAAATAACCAAGTTATTTCATACTAGTATGAACCCAACAAGTGAATATCAGTTTTTGTGTGCATTGATTGGTCAGAAAAAATAAATACCCACTGCTAATAATTAATTTTATTTTAATCATGATGAGTTTGACATGTGCCAGGTTTAACAAAATGTGATGAAAATTAATTATTTTTTTGAAAGTGGTATTTGGATTTTAATTAATTATCATTCTCTGTGTTGCTGATCAGCAGTGGATATTTACTTCACCACATTTGTGGCATATTAAATATCCACTGTTAGCATAGCATATATCAAACAAGTGAATAGTGCTTTTGGCATGCTCAAATTGGCTACTCTAGTTCTGGTTATCTGTGGATAATGCAAGCTCGCATGAGTGACAAGAACATGATCATGCGTTCCTTGGTACAGTAGGATATAGGGAGTTTCCATCATTTCTCCTAATCTAAATATTACAGGGTTCCCATGGGACAGGGAAAAGTCAGGGGAAAACAATTTTTCTTCAAGGTTGGGAAAAATCAGGGAATTTTGATTTGAGTCAGGGAAAATCTATTTTTTTTGTCAAGTCAGTGAAAAGTCATGGAATTTTGTATCAAGTTTTCGTCATTGCTTACTCTTCTTGCTTGGAAAATAGTTGCCTCAAGAAATATCTGAAGTGTGTTTGGTTCGCAGACAGCACTCATACTCTTGGCAGTTAGCTCAAACAAATGTAGAGCCAAGTTTTTGATGAAGGCCTCGGGACAAATAAGTCGCATGATTGTCATTTTTAGGAAACCTGCCATCTTGGATTTTGGAAAGGTAATGCCATTTCTCTAACTAGAGGGTTAGTGAAAAATAGGTTTTGGTCATTGAAAAGTCAGGGAAAAGTTGGAATTTTTTTCTGGCCTATGAGTGGGAACCCGGTATTATTTCTTTTGAGTTTTTTAACTTCTATTCAGTGGTTAGGTGTATGCAAACTCAATTATTCATGTTAGTGTTAGTGTCCAGTAATTATATTCACCTTGCTACATATGTATGCGATGCTTACTAACCTCCTCCACTTCAGAGAATAATTTAGCTAGTCGTCTCGTTTGGGGGATAATTATTATTTGTAGTTGTTAATTGTAGTTGGAGGATAAAGTATACACTTAGTGCCTGTTCCAGAAGGAAATAGTTTTGTTTTCCAAAAAGTCCTGATGTTATGTGAGACAAAGTTGAGAAAACAAGAATAACTTGTTTCACATATTAAGCAAGATATTTGTGGAGTAGGAATCATTTCAACACATGCTGTCTGCTTGGGATCCACTTGAATTTACCATGTAAAGAAAGCAAGAATGCAAGAATTAAGCAATAAAGTATTTCATTATATGACTGACTGATTTTGCATGCACGCTTTGATTGACTAATTTCATTTATAAAGTTTGTTTACATTTTAATTTTTTGTGTGAAGAAAAAGTCAGTCAAAATGCTCTATATTCTTATAAAAAATACATGTATGTAGTGTGATTTCAGTGTCAACCAATGAAAGAAAGATATTGATTATTTTTGTAGGATGTTTTAGAAAAGAAATATACATATAGAATCATGGCTTGTTCATTGTCAACACTTGATAAGTTTGGTGAACTCTCAATTTTCTAGGAAATTGCTCCAGAGTTTTCTATAACTTATTGTTGAAGTACACGTTGATGGAGAAATGTTTTTAAAAAGGTAACTACTTGGCGACATTTGTGAGAGCACAGAAAATTTAAGCCTGGCAGAAATATGTCATTCCAAGTAGTTGGTTAATAGTTTTTCAGCTGCAGGATGTGGCATGGGGAAAGAACAGTGATTCTGCAACTCTCTGGGTGTGAGTAATGAATGCTTTTTGTCTTGTTACTGTACAGCAAGCCAGTAAGAAAGGCAAAAGTTCTGTTCCAATTGCAAAGGTAAGTCATTTTCAACACCTGCAAAGTCTTCATAGTCTTTACATTGTTATTAAATTTTTGCTCATTCCAGCATTAACTCCTTTTTAAATTACAGTAAAAGCCACTAAACATTATTTTTATTAATGGCTTGTTAATACAGATTTACATGTACATGTAGCCAACAAAAATGAGTGAGAATGCCTCATGAGTTGTCTTGTCTACTGATTTAATTAAAGAGAAGGAGTGTAAAGTGGCAGTGTTAATAAATAAATGTGACTTGCACCTATATGTTCATGTATTAACCATTTCCCTGCTGAGTTTAAAAACTCAAAGTTGCCAAAATTTAAGAAAATTCTGAACCTCTGAATTAGCTAAAACACTTAACATTTCTTGATTTTACCTTTCATGATGAGTGAAATGAATGGTCACTTTATAGGGTTTACACAAAATTAATGGTTCAAAAGTTGAGATGTCCTTGGAGTGGTATATGTGAAATTGGCCTTATAGTAGCAGGATAAGGGTTAATACAAACTTGTGATTATGAATGGTACTTGTGGATTTGAGGCCATAACGAACACCATCTCCCTACTCCTTCCTCCCTGGCACCACTGTGTCCATGACAATTATTTAAAAGACTTCTGATAAGTACAGTTTTGGGAAGTTTTGAATGGACTTGTATGGTTTTGAAGGATGATGCAGTTGATAATATTGATAAGGAGAAAACTGAGTTTTTGATTTTGATGATCGTGATGATCTAGAGAGATAATGATGGCAGAGATAATCTTTAGTGATGATTTTAAGCCATGGTGATGGTGATATCACAATTTGCACCCTGTTTTGAACTTCCTAGTATTCAGACAAATGAAATGATGTGAATTCTGTATGTGACTATTTTACAATAGGCTGGCTAACTAGGATAACAGAAACAACTTATTGTTGCTCTTTTGCAGCCCAAGCCAAAGAGCAAGAAAGAGTTACTAGCTGAACAACGGAGACGGCAGAAGGTGAGAAGTTACTTTTAAAGATTATATACGTTGCAAAGTAGCATAAGTTGATTGATTGCAGAGTTCGTTATAGAGTTTGCTGCTCTTTTGTACATAATGTACTGTGTAACTTTATTGCTAAACATGAAAAATGATGTGCTGCTAAATTCTCTTAACCTGTTACCATACTTTCCTTTAAACAAGTTGGGAGAAATACATAATGTGTCTTTGGGAGTTTGCTAGGTCATTCTCATAGTGTTGTAAAATAACTACATCATTAAATGTATTCCTTTGATAATGTAAGGAGAATAAAGATGATAAATTGGATTACACATTCAAGTGCTTACAGGGTTAGGAAGTTCATGCTTCTTGTTGATTAACAGGAAATGCAACAAATAGCTGTAGAACTTGAAGAAAAGAGGAAAGAAGATGAAGAGAAAGAAAAACAACGTAAACAGGTAAACACCCATGTCTGATACACATGTATGGTGTTCCCCCAAGCGTGATCAAGATGCCATTTAAGACATTCAATTGAAATGGTGTGAGTTTTGTGTGCGGCTGTGGTAATCAAGTGACACTTTTCCAATCAAAAATTCTACATGTTGGTTTATCAGTTGTCCTGTGTAGCAGTACAATAGGCAATGGAGAGGGGATGGGATCAAGACAGAAGAAAGGAAGGATGGCTAGGAAGAGAATGGGTTCCTTTTTGTTCCCTTTCTCTCCCTAGCCCCTCCTCGTCTTCCACTTCGCCTTCTTTGTTCTCTCTTTCATTCACCTTTTGCCACTATGCAGGCAACAGATCAGTCAATCATGTTTGGTCTGATTTTTTTGTCAGATACTGTAATAAAGTATTCTAAATATTATACAGTGTACTCAAAACTACTGTAATTAACAGGGTTCATATGGTCATGAAAGTAAGGAAAGTCATGCAATTTAAAAAGGCAATTTCCACTCCTGGTATAGTCATAGTATTTAGGAAAAATAGCCAAGGTCTTGGAAAGGTTATGGAGTCTAACTATTTTTGGTTGAATGAACTTATCATTACAAATACAGTATCATTGCTATTGAACTACAACATGCTTTCAAAACATTCTTGCTGCATGCAGGCAT
The DNA here is from genome assembly GCA_025434805.1 of Antipathozoanthus remengesaui. Taxonomy (NCBI): domain Eukaryota; kingdom Metazoa; phylum Cnidaria; class Anthozoa; order Zoantharia; family Parazoanthidae; genus Antipathozoanthus; species Antipathozoanthus remengesaui. Next base: position 2,592 of record JANSTR010137952.1, on the reverse strand, counting down.
GCACATGTAAGTGTAAGCATTCCATGCATTTTCAAACATTTTTGGGGTCATGGAAAATGATATGGGGGATGGAAAAGCCATGGAATTTCAATCCTCATAAAATTTCCAGTGTGCACCCTTACATGTATAGCTTTCAGAGCAAATTTGGAGTTCAAAATGGTATGCAGAAAAGTTAGAATTTTGACACACAGGTGACCATTTTGGAGTACTTTATAATGCAAAGGCAAGGGTTGTAGTGGGACCACTGTAAGTACTTCACAATGATTTCTGTCCAAGACATTAAGTCATGCCCTCAGTTGACAGACCACAACCCTGGGATTACCCCAACCTTTTTGAGAAGTGTACAGATTCTTTTAAATCATCCAATAGAATGTTAAGAGACTAGTCCAACAGTTTATTGTCCACAGACAATGTGAATCTCTCATAGTTATTCTTTGACTAAGCTAAGAATTAAGCCCAGGAGCTCCTGGTTGGTAGTCAAAGATCTCTAACTCCCCCTATTCGTATCCTGCCCTTATACACTTGGAAGCTTGTATTTGGGAAAGAACATTGAAGCTTTGTGGACTTGTAATTGTTTTTTATTGTTTTCAAGTTGTTTTGCATACTGACTGGCTACAATTGTGTATAATGTCAGATGGAAGTAGAAAAGCAAAAGCGACTTGAAGAAGAAAGGCTTAAGACACAGAATGAAGATAGAAAACGACGAGAGAGGTGGGTGTCCGTAATTGGTAATTAATTAAATCCAGTTATTCAAAACAGTGGTGAAAATAACAGGTAATGGTATTAAATGTTATTGAAGGTGTGTACGCAGCTTTTTTGGCAGGGAGGGGGGGGGGTGCACTTTAATCTCAAGTGGACCTTATGTCAGCAGTTCTTAAAAAATATATATATATATATATATCTGTGTTGCTGCTATCCTCTTTCTTTCTTTCTATTTTATTTTATCCCTTTCCTTTTCCTTTTTTCTTCTTTTTACATTACCCTTTTCGTTCTAATTTTGCCATATCTGAGAAGAATGTGCATTCTTTTTTTGCTGACCTTTTGCCTCTTGGACAAAACTTTCTTTCCTCTTTTAGACATTTCTGAGTGGAATTTTTTTTTCAGGTGGGGGGTGCACATGCACAGTGCACCCCCCTGCATACATGCCTGTTTTGGTAATGGTTATGAATTCTAATTACCATAATAAAATTATTTTGCCCGGCTGTATTATAAGTCAACCCCCAATTTTGTAGTAAAAATATCCGTTTTTGGAATTCCCTTCTATAAGTTGATCCCCCAGTTTTTGCCTGTACTTGCAGTAATAAACTTGACACTAGGAACGTTTTTACTTCAAATCTATGTTACTTTATTATTTTGCAGACTTACCTAGGAAAGCTTCATTTTAAGTGTTCTAAATGATTTTGGGGGTCATTACACTGTCATTGTACATACTTGATTGCAACTATGTAAGTCAAAACTACTCACATCTGTAATTCTTTGACTAATTATACAAAACAGGTTTTAAAAATAATAAATGCAAAATAATAATGATGTTAAATTTCAGAGAGCAAAAGGAGCGTGAAAAACAGCAAAAGTTGGACCTTGAGAAGGAGGAGAGACGATTGCGGCAACAGGAAGAAGAAAGGAAAAGAAGAGAAGAGGAGGAAAAAAGGAAGAGGGCTGAAAAGGAAAAGGCAGACAAGGAAAAGGCAGCCAGAAAGGTTTGTCAGGGGGGAGGGGCCAGTCTACATTCAACCAGTTTTGTAAGGGCATCAGATTAGCCTTCTTACAGTAATTGTTAAAATGGTTTTGCCTTCTTCCAGGTAATTGTCCTGTGAGTCAGTCCAAAGTGTTATCATTTCCCTTTTTTTCATTTGGTTACATTAGTTAAGGATTTAAGATCATAGTCAATGTCACTGTTTAACCCTTACAATTGGCCTAATTGTTCACTTGAACATATTTTTGTCATAATTATGTCTGCAAAACATATGGAAAATATACCACTTGGGATCCAGATGTGTGATTTATTATTCACTAGAATTCAACAATAATTTATATATGGAAAATGTGCAATACTGTTGGTCAGAATCACTCATGTGGTGCATTCTCGCAGGGCTGCTATTTTTCAATACAACTGGGCCAATATCTGTAACCGTTGCCCAGCAATTAGAATTGTTTTCGTTTTTGTTGTGAAAAATGGCCACAAATTCAGTTTCCAGGTTTGGAACAGCCTAGTAAAAAGAACAGAGCTCGTAAAAAGTTCAATACCGCAAAACACAAAGAGTTCAAACAAAATTACTTCATTGTGTTCATTGTTCCTTTATGCATTTTGCATCGAGCTATACAGGCCCTCATTCGAAAAAATTTCCTCATATAGTTACATAGCAGAACTATAGTTAATGTGTGTGTATCTCAACACCATGTTGTTTATTCAACAGGCTGCAGCCCAACAAGCAGCCAGAGGTAGGTGGTACATTAGTCACATAGAGAACTTCTGGAATATTATTTTTTTATTATTTTATTTTTTTAAAATTTTTTTTATTTTATTTGTTTCACCACATACAGTCATTACACGTATTGAACACTATTTACAATAGATAATTTACGTGGCCA
>JANSTR010137841.1:0-11696 GCA_025434805.1 Antipathozoanthus remengesaui | reverse complement strand
GTGTTGTTTTATCGGGAATTAAAACAACGCTGCATAGCCAATCAGAACGCGCGTTATATCTGCTTTATTTTATAATAAAATATAATAAAATCTTTGTAGATGATTTTGCTATTTTAAACAATTTTGCTGTTTAAACATGTCTACAACTTAATTCACGATTTAAAGAAATAAAGCACCTTTTGTTGTTATTCAACTATTAAAGTATATAGAAGAATTAAAAACCAAATCCACTTATGTATATTGGTAATTCTTTAGGCCTTTTTAGCCTAATCTGTATCAAATAACAACGAATCCTTATTGCTAGTTTGTAAAGTAAGCTTACAAAATGCTGCTTCTGCATTGCAATTTTATTGATGAAAGAGTAGCTTGTTGTAAACATATACATAAGGTCATGAGTAGCAATATTGTAGAGTAAAATTGGCTCCTCTTTGACAATGAGTTTCAAAGTACCTCTTGTTTCTTGCTTCAAAACATCGTGAGATCGTGAGTGTGTAGATCTAAACTAAAAAAAATAATCTTACAAATTCACCTTTAAATATAAACGAATGCTTGTTTTGAAGGAATATAGCATGTTAGATTTGGCTGGTAGACTTCATTTGAACCAAACTTACCAACATTACACGTGCCATCCTTTGAATGATGTGGATTTAATCTTCTCAGTTCCCTGCTTTTCAATTTCAAATGAATACCACGCCTATTCTGAAATTTCAGGCATGGAAGACCAATGTACACAAAACAAACAGTGGCGTAGCCAGCCCGTAGGCCTGCAGGCCCGGGCCTTCAAATTATTTTGACAGGAAAAAATTGTATTGAAAAATAATTTAATTTTTTTTAATAAAAAGAAGACAGGGAATAGATTTTGAAAGGTACCCGTTATTATTATCTTGCAACGAATGCTGCGAATTCAGTTGCAACGAATGCTCATTCAAATGATTATCAGATGCAAAAATTTACTCTCAACGTTCTAGAAATATGATATCCACGGTCCCCTAAACACTGATTTGAAAAAAATCCTAGGCCGGCAGTAACCTATTCAAGGATTTAAAAAATTACTTACACTCACGATTTCAAAATCGCTAAAAACTTTTTTTGTCTTTCAGGGAAGACAGTTTCTAGCATTGGCACGGGAGGATCATCTGCACGAGGTTTTATGATTTTAGTGCATTTCGAGCAATTTCAAAAATGCAATTTTCAGAAATTGCCAGGGGGCATGCCCTAAGACCCCCCTAGAAACGCTCGGACCAACGGCACTCGCGCTCAGGCAGCTCGCGTCTTCAGCGCTTGCTCGGCCATGGGCCTAAAAAATGTTTAGATTCTGGCTACGCCGCTGATAAATAATATGTGCTAAGCACTTACGCATCTGAGATGGATGACGTGAACGAGAGAGTGATCGACAAGTGCTTGGGCTGTTTTAAGTCCCCCGATAGAACGTCGAGAGACTAGACCAACGGCTTAACGTCCCTGTCCACGGACGGTGTGAAAATATATTTTATATTTAGCATGAATTGCGTGTTAAAGATATTAACAATCACGCAAAAGAACTGTATAAATACTGTACGGTTAGCGAGCAAAAAGCCAGTTGTAAGCCGAGGTCGAACAATTGTATGAAGATTTAACAGTGAAGTCAAAGAAGGATAATGATATAGATCCTGGTAACCGCTGGTCTCTACTACACGCAGCCAAAGCGAGTAAAATGAAGCTTTATACAGACATAACTACAATTAGTATAGCAGATTATAACTACAATTAGTATAGCAGATATTGCACACTCACCACTTTCACACTTTTTATAAAATCCAGGCTTTCCTGGAGCTGATTCCAGGCTATTCCTTGAAAGTTTGACATGGCAAAGCGTGAAATTCCATGGTTTCGTGGAAAGCATGGAGTTTTGGTTACAGGTTTTTCTGCAAAGCATTGATTTTTCTAAAATCCAGGTTTTCCCGGAGCTGATTCCAGGCTATTCCTTGAAAGCCTGGCATGGCAAAGAATGGAATTCCTGGAGCTGATTCCACGATTTTACTTAAATTAGCTTGGCATGGAGAAGCATCGAATTACTTGATATTAAATTGTTTATTACTTGTTTTTGAATATATAGTTATCAGTATAAGCAAAAGTTAACTCCCAAAGTCACAGTTTGGCAGATCAGCCCTGGGGTCACGTGCCTGAACTCGAACACAATGACTCCATAGGTGTCAATTCATAACAATAATTCTAGTTAGACCTGCCCAGACTTGCCGAGACCAGGATTTATCTATTGTTCTATTGTTTAATGTGTTGATGATGTCCTGGGAATGACGCACATGTATATTAATGAGAAAAAGAAATTTTAAAAAATAGAACACTCCCCTTGAAATTACCTCTAAAAAGAAAACATGTTTTGAGAATTGTGCTTAAAAACGATTTTAACGAGATACCAAGTATCACGTTTGCCGCAGCAACAATATGGAGCAAGAGTTAAAGGAACTGAACACACTTGAAGAATGGGAAGAGAACATGGAGAGGAATTGTATTCCTGAGCAATTGATCCCTCTTGCTATTGATCGTTTGGTTCAATTAACGGTCGTCGATTTTGAGGTCCCCTCTTGGACCAAAAGTAAAGCAGTAAGGCCCGAGAAATATGTCCAGGGCGAACGTTAAAGGTCGAGGAGAATAGATATGAAGAAGAAAGCAAACGACACCATTGCTGTCACTGCCATAAGAAATTTGCGAGGAAAGATTGTTTGAGAAAACATATCAAACGAATGCACAGATTTCAATGAAAACAATTGTACTCACTAGTATTGTAAATTCAGTTTATTAATAAATCAACATACCTTGTCCATTTTTAGGGATTTTGAGTTTTTTATAATTCTTTATCTGATGGTACAACATTTTGTTATTCTAATGTTCCATTGTTGTGTTTTGAAACATAGAATATTTCTGAACTAATACACAGAACTCTACCTTTTGTTGATTTGCAGTACAGTATAATTGTTTGTTTCAAGCGTGTTGTGAAATGTCAATCGGCGACCAAAGAAACCAATATTAACCCTAATATAATACAGTTTATGTTGTGTTATATATATATATATGTTATACATGTGTTATATATTGTGTTTATATTTTCCTCATTTTCTATTTCTTTTTCTCGAAGAATCAGTCGAGGTAAGATTGTCTTGTTCTGCACTAATTTCTTATTAATACCGACTTCCGCAATCCCGTCAACAAAAGTGTTCAATCCTCTTGGTCGGCTGACATCTTTGCGTTTAGCAAAAGTAGAAACTCGATAAGTTGGGCCATATTTGTCACAGGTATTCGTCGTTTGTAATATAATATTTCGCCTTTGATGGTCCAAAACAGGATATCCTTAAAGGTTGCCATACTATGTAAGAGTTCTGCTGCATTTTTTCTGGAAACGGCCTTTGACAATTTGCTCAGTATAATGTTAATTATGGGTTGCTCTTTGTCAGTCTTTTCATCGTCGCAATCAGAGTCTACCTTTGTTCGCTTGCCTGTACTCCCTTCGCTGCCAGAGGAATTACTGGATTCTTCTTTTAAATCAACTTCGCATTCCGACCTTCTCCGTTTTAGAGACATGTCCGTACTGGTTGAGTGCAGGCTTGGTATGAGACAAATCCTTTGAGCAAGTATTATTTATACCAAAATCATGCTGAGTCAGCACATCATCGTTAGCACATCATCGAAAAAGCCTTCACCGGTTTGACTTAAGATTTGCTTTTTTCGTTTGAATGGAATGTGTGACTCTGCCAGATCAACAAGCTCGTCTTTGTATGGCAATAGTCTTTCCGTTGCTCTTCTGTACTAGGAATGCGTCCTGTTAGCAGATTATAACAGACCTCACAAATGGCATGCACTTGCTCTGAAGTAGCGGTCATCAAAATAATTTTTCTCTGATGGGAAGATGGTGTGCTATTCAGAAAATGAAGAAACCCATAGTTTCTACGAAATAACTCGGACATCTTCACTGAGTGAAGATCAGGCAATAACTAAAAATGATAACTGTAGCAATAGCATATATATTATATTATACAAGGAGAGAAATGATGAAAAGGATATAGTCTTCACATAGTTTAGTTAAATAGTTTATATAGTCTGCTATATAGTATATTTAGTGTAGCTAGATAGTCCAGATAGTTAGCTACATAGTCTAGCCAGATAGTCTACATAGTTAGCTACATAGTCTAAATAGATAGCTAGATAGTCTAAATAGTCTAGCTGCATAGTCTATATAGTTAGCTACATAGTCTATATCTTTGGCCACATAGTCTAGCTTGATAGTCTAGATAGTGTAACTTTATAGTCTAGGTAGATAACCTATATAGTTAGATACATAATCTATATAGTCTAATATAATGTATGTAGTCGTGACGTATTTACTTTACAAAAAATATAGTCTTTGTGGTTTCAGAACAATATAGATTGCGTACAGAAGTGATTCCAGCTCTCCTCTCTTATAAATTTTCGTGTCAGTAGCACATGCCGTCATTTTGTCTAGTACGTGGTTGTGTCATGATCAAACGTTGCTGTCCAGTGTGCTTTAAGAGCTAGGCCAACCTGAGCACACACCCATCTCGAATTCATCATCTGGATGAGTTTGCCCTAAACAATGGCTAGACAAAGAAAAACAACTCCGTCAAGTAGAAAGCGCGCAGTCATCTTCGAAAGACCAGTACCCAACAAATTGGCAGTGGATTGCACTACTATGATGACTGTGGGCAATTTAATTTGGTTCATCCATTTACAGCTTTAATTGCAGGAATGACAGATATCGGAAAAACAGTGCAAAATGTACTTGAACATGGCAGCAAAATGATTAGTCCATCGCCTCGACGTATCATATGAAGTTACTCGCAGTGGCAGCTGGCCTACGATCAGATGAAACAAAGTGTGCCTGGAATCAAATTTGTTAAAGGCATTCGTACTGATCTGGAAGAAGACTGGTATTTCAATCCAAACACAGACAACTTGATTGTCATCGACGACCAAATGGAGGAGTCATCATATAAAAAACAAATTCTTAATTTATTTAACAAAGAATCTCATCATCGCAACCTCAGTGTGATCCTCCTGACACAAAGTCTTTTGCACCAAGGAAAGTCTAGCAGAGGAATAGGCTTTGATAGTCATTACCTTGTGCTCAAAATTGATTTCAAAATCGACGACCGTTAATTGAACCAAACGATCCTTTTTTCTCATTAATATACATGTACGTCATTCCCAGGGCATCATTAACACATTAAACAATAGACAAATCCTCATGGGTACAATTATCATTTCATGTCATTATTTTTTTATTTTTTTTCTCATTAATATACATGTGCATCACTCCCAGGGCATCATTAACACATTAAACAGGCAAATCATCATGGCTGCAATTATCAAATAACAAGCAAATTCTTAATTTATTTACCAAAGGATCTCATCATCGCAACTTCAGCGTGATCTTCCTGACACAAAATCCTCCTTTCGGGCCCCTTACTCCTCATCCCCAACAGCCAAAAAGAAACAATTGTCGTTTTTGTCTGGTCTGGCAAGTCTGGGCAGGTCTAACCAGAATTATTGTTCTAAATTAACGCCTATGACGTCATTGTGTTCGAGTTCAGGCACGTGACCCCAGGGCTGATCCGCGATCCGCCCTGATCCGCCAATAGCTTAACCCAAAGGAGAGGAGTCTCGTCACTTTGATTTGCGCATTCCTCTTTGTTTATTAGTATGGTTGTTTCACATTCCTCTTTTGCTTATTAGTATGCTTAAGTCACACATTCCGATCATGCCTTATTTACCAGTAGGGGAATAAACTACTGTTATATAATCCAGCTACTTTACAACTTCTACATAAGAAATTTATTTATTAGCTTCAAACTTGCTTAGAAAGACAAAGAAATGATATCTAGATATGCACATAGACAGACGGATAGACATATATATACCATGTACAGACAGACACCCAGCGAATAAAATAGACAGAAGACACTGGTATGTGGAAACCTACCCATGCATCGAGGAGTGAGGCCAGTCCATTGACCTTCTTTACACTCGATGACGGAATGACCACTGATTACGTAATTCTGAGCACATTGAAAACGAACTTTTCTGCCATGTTGAAAATTATCGCCAAGCCTTTGTCCAAAATTTGGATTTCCAGGGTTGGAGCATGGTACTGGAATAAATAAAGAGCACGAAGCAAGATGAATATAGTCATATGCTTCTACTTTGTGTTTGGCGAGGTAAACATTTTCTCGGAAGCGGGAATAAAAGCCTAATGAAACCCCTATAACAAACAATATTTTTAGTTTAAAATATACCTTAAGATTTGTTATGTATGTACGAACAAACTGAGCAAGAAAAGATGCATGAAATACAAAATACACATTTTTATGGCTTCTATCTCAATAAATTAATTGGCAAGAGCCCAAGAAATTCTTCCCCTTTTTTTCTCCTCCCTTCCTCTTCCTTCTTCTCCTTTTCTTTCTCTTCCTTTTCCTCCTCTTCCTCTTCTTTCTCTTTCACATCCTCCTTTTCCTTCTTCTCCTATTCTTTCTCTTCTTCTGTCTCTAATGGGACATTAAAACTCAGAGAGGAAGAAGAGATATCATTTCTACCAGAATTGTTCTTGAAAAAGACTTGGTATAAGATTATTTGCTTCATCTAACTACTTTAGAGAGGTCTCAGAAGCTTCGTGAGAAAGAAAGAAAAGAGAAGACCCAGAAGAGAGACCAGCAACCTTTGAGGAATATGAATGATACTCCCTCTGTCACATCAGGGAATTGCAGAAATAAAAAGTCAAAGAGCTGCAGAAATATTTAAAGCGCGCTTCAATCTTTCATTTAGAGGCAAAAGGATGATAACGTTCGATGGGTTTAACACATGTGTTTAATTCTGGAGAAGTAGGACTTGACCCTCATACACTGCGACTAGGAAAGAACCCAAAGAACTGTTTACTTCAGAGAGTGAGTCAAGTGGCACTGAAGAAAGTGACAGCGAGGATGACCTTGTAATTGCACAACACGGTAGTGAGGAGTCTTCAGAAGGTGAAAGCAATGGTGAAGAAAGCTTTGAATCAGTAATGAAATGCCACGCCAAACTCGATCTGGACAACATATTGGTGCTTCGGTTTCTTGAGACAATATGCAGTTCCTATATTTTCAGCTATAAAGTATGCACAATCAGATAATCTAGTCAACTATATTTATTCACTTTAGAAGATCACAGTTTATTATTTACTCTTCGATCAGCTATAATTATATTAGCAATGAAGAACAGCAAGGAACTCGTGACTTCTGTTTGCATCAATAACTATGACATAAAAAATGACAATGGGAACTGAACTTGTATGAATTCAGTATTTAACTAAAATCATAACCTAGGTGAGGATTAGTCAACAGAGAATAAAAATTTAAATTAGACAGATGCTCACAACAGAAAGTAGATGAACCCCCATGAAAGAAGATGATCCCCCATTAAATTCATCGTGATCCCCCCCAACCTAATTCTTGCTAGCTCATCTATAGATTTTCCATTTGCTAAGTTATAAAACATGCGAACATTTGCCAATTGCAGAGTTATACACAATTTGACAAATTACTGAGTTATAAACCATCATATATATTTGTTTACCAATTACTGACTTATAAACCATCCTATAGATTGACAAATTAGTAAGTTATAAACCATCATATATATTTGCTAATTACTGAGTTAAGCCTGGTTTCCATATAATCGTAATCGCCATATAAAGAGTGCCCCAGACAGTATCCCAGCACTGCCTGGGGCAGGTACCGTAAACGTGCCTCAGACACCGCGGAATAGAATGTTTCCATTTTTCTGCGGCACCGGAAAGTGATCGCAATAACTTGAGCCCCGTGATCTTTGACCGAATTCACGTTTAGAGGTGGAAGTGAAAATGACCGTGCTAAGGATGTTGCTAAATGGTCAGCTCGCTGTCCTTGTTGTCTATATAAAGCTACGGCGTAGAAGAAACGAGTCAAAACGAATATGCTTGCCACCTCCTTCTAGGCCTTTTTCTTTATCAGAGGCATTTTGGAATCTTCAGTTGCATGTTTCATCAGAGATCAGTTATTGACTGATGTTTCTTCGTTTCCCTGTAAACTCTGCGCTAGTGCGTTAGCCATTTTTTTAAAAGTTAAATCAAAACACTCTTATACCCTTTGATGTGAAAATAGCGCCAGCTTTTAGCAATTCCATTGGATAGTTTTCATCATGTGATTTGCTGAGAACAAACGAATGCCCCCGGAATGTCCCAGATCACTGCAGACGAGTGCTTCCATTAAATTTTTCCTTTGCCTCGGACGCCGTAACTGCCGTAAGAGTTGAACTCAATTCAACTCTTCTGGCACCGCAGACAGTGTTGTCATTGACCGCCCCAGGCGCCGGAACGAAGTGTTTCCATAAAAAAATAAGATAGCCGGAATCATGTCCCAGGCAGTGCTGAGCCACTGTCTGGAGTACTCTTAAGGCGCTTACGATTATATGGAAACTATTACTAAAAATCAGCCACTATACGCCTCAGTACCCATAAACAATAACTTGAATACGCTGTCAAGTTGAGTACGTAAATAACCACTAATATAAAAAAATCACATGTGAATTCTGCATTTAGAAATTATTTTTGGATTTGTCCATATTTCGATCATCTTTCTGCCTACTTTTATGCTTTCTTTTTTCCCTTTTCCTCCCTTTTCTCCAATTTTATAGCTGCATACCCGCTAGTTTATTCTACAACTATGTAATGCCGTAAGAGTACCTGACTCGTTAACCGTTACTGGTTTTACCAGGTACCCTGTACTCTACTTCAGTAATAATAATTTGTAATTTTTTCCTAATGTAAACATTTGAGTATAAATAAATATATTAGTGTTGTTGTTGTTGTTGTTGTTGTTTTTGTTCCAAGTTGTCATCTGTATATTTGTTGTTTTTATTGGAACTGTCCTCAAGAGTTGAGGTTTTGTTATGGGCACTGCGATGTAAAGTGAATACGGTTTATAACTATTATCTATTACGCACCAAGGCACTTCGGTGTCGATGCGTTCCACATTTTGTTTCCCTGACAAGTAATAATGGCGGAACCTTTCATCACATGACCAGGAAAGCACCGATAACGGATAGTGGCTCCGTAGTTAAAACCTTCACGCGATTCTCTGGAAGAGTGACTGGGTGTCCCCGGGTCACCGCAGGACACGGCTGAAATGGCATAAAACAAGATTAGTCCCAACTCTTCCCAAAAGAAATTATGCAATGGCTGTAGAATTTAAAATGTTATTAGATTATTTTTGGTGAGACCAACATTTTGTTTGGCATTTTAGAATATGAACCTTCGATTTAATAAACCATACGATTATCATCTAGTTTAATATATATGTATATCTAGGCCAACAACAGAAATTGGGTATCCCGTAGTACGTCAAGGGCACTAAAATTGATCTTCTGTTTCATTTAATTCAGATCTTAGACTGGTACGTCGTTTGTTATAGCAACGTTCATTTTGCTGTTTAATATAACATTTTGTGATTCAGTTTGAAGCTAGTTATGATTTTCAGTGCGCTATCCGGCTGCTCAAAACAGTGATATTTTGCCGTATATACTTTCACTCAAACTAACTCTGACACCTTCAATAAAACATTATGAAGGCGTCCCTAATTACCTAACATCTCCATCACGTTACTTTCAATCAAAAATGTCGTTCTCGGCATAGCGAAGTCTGATCGACAGAACAAGGAGGGGTGGATGGGGTAGCTTTGGGTTCGGTTTCGATTTCGGTCACTATTTTTACACGAGTGCCAACGGCTCTCAACACAGCCACAGCAAACCGACTTCTTGTAATACACGCGTCTGCCTACAAGATTATTCATTCTGACTGCCACAATCAATCAATTATCTTGAGTTTTTCCTAAAATCTTGCAGTTGGGTGTATGTGAAATTGCGGTTATTTGTCACTAAATAAACGCAAAACTGATTGAGAAATTCAAAAACAAATAAAAAAGAGGCAAAGTATTGTTCGTATTTGTTTTTGCGAAACAATTTATTCGATTGGGATAAAAAGAAAGAGAATTTTAAGCATTTAAGAAAAGCAGTATTTGTATCTATCAGAAGCCTGGGTTTTCTTCAGGAGACCCCTTTTCTGTTATTTGTCTTCATATAAAGCTATAACATAGGTAGAGTTAGGTACAAGTAAGCAAATGCTAAAGAATGCCTTTCTTAAATTTGCTGGCTCCTGAAATTAATTGCATAATTGGAATTTGGTTTACTGAGGGAACAAAAGTAGCTTGAAGTTCATATTTGGACCAAAGTGCACAGTGTCGCGTAGCGAGTAGAAAATCAGGATCATTTTTCACCAGCCGGTTGCGATTGTGTCGGGACGTCAACATATCGTTTCTCGAACTTTCTTTGATAAAGCACTGCTAACCTTTTATTTCAATTTTCAATAGAGATTGATAGATTCACAAATATAAAGAAATTCGAGTTTTATGATTCTCTATATTTACGGAAATCGACTTTTAATATTTTGCTCCATATAACTAAGATAACACAAAAATGTTACGTTGGCAGACGGCGTTGTCACCACTCCACCGTCCGTCAGATTGACATCTCCTCACAGGGAACCCAGCTAACTCATGGCCTACGTCACAGGCGAACTCGGCGGTTCCATTGTACGTCGTGCGAGTTTCAACAATTTTCCTGCCGTTGTTCGGGGCCAGCAATTTCCCACAGTCAACAACTGTGAAAATATATGTCCAAAATTAATTTCACTGCCAATTTATAATTGATGACTGTTAAGGTATGTTAGTTTCTTATGACAACTTTCACTCCCAATCTAAGGAAGCGTCACATATTGATTTTACTCACAAGAAACGTCATAGGTACGTTTTTCCGGCCGAGATTCCCCCACCACCCCTTAGAAACTTCACATAGAAAGATCGATATTTTATTGTTTATATAAACCAATATATCATCTTTAATTTAATGATCATGATACTGAGAAATTTCTCAATCATCGCTACATAATAGGACACAACACACCACTAGACGACAGGACAGGACACAACATCGCACGGTATGACACGGCACAACGCAACAAAACAGAAAATAATATCACACGAAACAACGCAATACGACGCAACACGAACACGTTACAACACTTCACATGTTTCTGATATGTGGTCTGTGCTCAGTATCTAAAGTAAATATAAGGGTCTCTCCTTTGATCTGAATGAAACTTTAAAACACAGGAAAGCTTGATCAGCAAACCCGTGATTAGTTATCGATGAACTGGTTTATACCGCGAGAGATGATTTTTTCAATGAACAAATTAGCCCCCCTCACACACACACACACACACACACACACACACACACACACACACACACACACCCGGTAGCGTAAATATGACGTTTCTTGTGCATAAAATTGATATGTGACACCTCCCTAAACGGAGTTTAATATACTAACCCTCAAATGGACCACACCCCCCGCCCTCCCCCAAGGTTTTTCCAACCTAAAAATCGCAGCTTTGAAGCAATCAAAACGAAACTTTCAGTACCTGTAGATTGATAATGAACGCATCTTTTGACGTTAATTGGATGACGACATCATTTATAATTTATGCGGAAATAGTTATGCACATTAGAGTTTGAATATGGAAACTGTAAATTCTTGACAAAATTTGTTCTAAGTTCTTC
>JANSTR010137730.1:0-11697 GCA_025434805.1 Antipathozoanthus remengesaui | reverse complement strand
ATATTTCATATAATAAACAGAACATTACATGACCGCTTGGAGATACGAATTTTATCTTCTCGTGTTGATTATCTCTCTTGAGATATCATCAACATTCGAAGATAAAATTCGTATCTCCGCGCCGCCATGTAATGTCCTCTATTTCCTAACGTTTTGAAAATTTATCTAAATATCTCAACTAGTTATTAAGTGAAAAACGTCTGTCCTGTAATTTCTGCACACTGACATCATTCATGATTTCGATACAAGTTTAGCTTACGTTCTTCAACCAGCGATATTTCCTGTAACTTCAGAACTTAGTTTCCACATTACGCTATAATCACATTTCAAAAACAGTGAGTTAGATACTAAACAACAAAATACATTGGTCGCGTGAACTAATATTAAAGGTAAAAGTTGATAATAACGTCTTTAAATGGTTTTCGCGTTTCCACCTGAACACCAATCCCCTATATACTGTTTAGACATGTGTGTTAGAGTTTCGTGACGAAGCTGATACGATTAGAATAAAACATATAAATTTCGATTAAAGGGAAGTGACTTCAATTCATACACAATTAGGCATCTGTATCGAGAAGTCCTGGCCAGGCTTCAAAATTTAAAAACTTTGATATTTTGCCACAAAGACACTTTGGGAAACTATCTTCGAAAACATTTTTCAAACTTTTTTGAAACTTGTAGTTTTCAATAATTTTGTAAGAATTACACTCAGTCAAATTCGACAAAGTTGAGATCTTTTAATTCAATAATCTTCGTAACGTCCGGAAATCAAATAAATACTGCATGTATAAAAGTAAATTCATTGTAGTACATTTTAGTACATTGTAGTACATTTTAGTGACGTGAACTGTTTGAAGAATTAGAAAGGACTGTGTTTTGGCTCCTTTGTATCTCTGTAAGTGTAATTTTAAACACAAAAGGGATTTTTCACGGCGGATCTAAAATGTGATTCGATTCGTACGCTCTTAAAGAGGTGACAGTACACAAAATTTAACTCTATCAAAACCCTTCAGCTTTCTCAGCTGAGTAATAACAGAACACACTGCTGAACAGCGTCAGTGACTGAATGGTTTTTTTTCTTTATTTACACCTCTGCCTCGGGTCACAGCTTAGCAGGCTTTTGGTAACTAGCATATTTTTAAGATATTTTTTCATCTGATTATTTTCGTATTTTAGTACTATTATGATCTCCACGTTGATCGCAATAAATTTAATTAATCCCGGAATTTTTACTCACGATATGGAACATGGATGATTGTGCAGCCTTTCAAATACTTGGTACGGTATGTTATTATCAAGAAGAAATACAACTCATAAAACTAAGTGCTCCTTCAATTTTAAGATGATTGTAGCAAACTTGGCGCCTTCATTTTGCAAACGATCGAAACCCATAACTCGTTAGATCGCTCCAGATCCAAATGCAACTTGCTGTTTTCCACTCCACAGGCCAAGGAGCAAAACATGCTTTGATAAACCCTGCCCAGTGTTAAAAACCCAAGAAATGGAAATAGATCCTAACTAATATAAATCTTTATAGAATGGCGCGTAGCCTGTCTAGAGTCAGTGATCGGTAATTCGGGATGACAGTATAGCAATCTGCAGAAATAACCGACTGTGCATATTATGACTTGGACCAAACAACTATCGCTTGTTTTCACATTAGTGAATTTTATTAAGATGTTATGAGTAGTTTATGTCTTTATGAACGTCAAAAATTGATCTCAAGGGTTATAAGTGCATGATTTTACTTCATTGGATTTTTCAGTCATGCGATAGTGATTCAAAAAATAATCCAGGATATTGCCCTTATTGGAGTATTAGGATTGATATAATCATTGTGCAATCTGTCCGATAATTGAACAACAACCAAATTTTGACAAGACAGGAAAATGTCTAAGAATATCTGAAACGTAATTCTTATTTTAATTTGATTTGAATGCTGCAAACTTAAAAGGTGTGACTATAAGTTTTGGAATCTGGCATACCCGGAGGATTAATTACTCACAAACCTGATATAAAAACGCAACATATCAATTACATGCTTGGATATTTCTAAATCTGCTGTACATCCTCAGAATCCAAGAGGCTGGGCGTTGGACAGTGCAGGAGAAACTGAACTGCGAAATAATCGTGAAGGAAGAATGATTGCTCTTGAGTTTGCGTTGACGAAAGGGATACAGCGCATGTGCATTGTTGTCATCAGCTTCCCATGGCAAACCGGAGAAATTAGGATTAGTGTTGTGTTGTTTATTATATCTTTTTGTCATTTACAAGATATTTCGATAAAAGTGTTTAAAAGTGATTTAAAGTCAACAAAGAGTGACTTTCGTTGTTGCAATTACAATTGTTTTTACAGTAGAATATTCATGTTCGTGTGGAAAATTCGCCTTCGAATTCTCACATTCAACTACAACACATAAGAAGCAGATCGTCAATTTTTTTCAGTGTGTACATGCGATCCTGTCTACTTCAGGCTCCACTGACAATTGAGACATCTGTCCCGTCCAAATACAGCCAATAATAAATTTTCGCTTTATTTTTCATTGGCAAGACCTGAAAACAAATTAGGTAATCATAAAGTTTAGTGTTTGCATCACTGGCATCGTTTCTCATTGATTGGGATCTGGAATCAAATAATAATTTCGCTTTAAATTGCCAAAGCGAGCAGCTAAATTGGAATTCAAGTTCACATCCACATTTGTATTAGCTACTTGCCGAAAAAGGTAGATCTAGAGGTGCTATATGAGTAATCGTTGACCTCATAGCATGCATGCTGGTGCTTCATAGGTAAGGTAAAGGTACTATGGCTAATCGTCAACCTTGCAGCATGCTGGTGCTTCATAGGTCGTCAACCTTGCAGTATGCTGGTGCTTCATAGATAAGGTAAAGGTACTATGGCTAATCGTCAGCCTTGCAGCATGCTGGTGCTTCATGAGTAAGGTAAAAGTAATATGTGGCTAATCGTCACTCATGCTGCTGCTGAACTGCGAAGATACAGCTCACGCGATCGAACCTAAATAAAACACATAGGCGCCTCTGGCAGCAGCAATACATGCAGTAGGGAATACATGAAAGCATGCGCTTAACGAACCATGCTGTCGTTATGTGTTTACGGCGCACAACGCAAAGCATAATTCCAAAGTTAACCTCTATTCAAATTCAGACTAAAAGAATAGCACACTAGCATTTTAGTTGGACTAAGAAATAACATTTTAAACACTTAAGAACTTGAACAAACGAAACAGAAATGCAAAACTGTTGCAATAAATGCATGTATATGGGAGTTAAAATAGTACCAGAAGTGATAAAAAGGATTTGAAGGATTAAACAGTATTACGTTATCATTTATATATTTGCAAATAAGTATCTTAAACAGTTTAATATTCTTGGCTTAATGCAGACCACTATTTCAAAATTGGTTCCGCAGCTTATAATGCGCGATTTTAAGACGTCTTGAGGTGATAGAATGTTGAGAGTTCTTTAAACTGTGATTGTGAAGTCGTTCGCTACCCAAGGAGAGTTATCTTGAGTGCCTTCTTCAGAAAAGTGTTGCCGCTTGATTTGTTTTGAAAAGCCGAATGCTTTATCTTCAAGCGTCTCCTGTTCACTTTTCTGGAGAAAATTACAGAGAACAATAATAGCTGAAAGCAGTACAAAGAATGCAAGTTTAAATATTGAATTTCACCATTGATTTTACTGACAAACCAGGAAGCTAGAACTTGCTGCTTCCGCTAGTTTGTAGTAAAATGTAAACCTGCACCATTAATTTCCTCTCATCCCAAAAGCTCTAACCCTAGTAAGGGTGGAGCACACGGCTCAATCTCTTAGCCTAAGGATGCATATAATGATATAGCTCAAATAACGTACATGTCCTTTAGATTACCAGTTATGCTGATTTTCGCACTTCAAAATAATATTTGCAAAATGCATTAATTTTTAGTGTACAATCATCATTTCAGACAACAAATTTTTAAATGTGCGTGTGAATGGGTAAAGTGATGTATTTCGTTCAGAGCCAATTGACAATTGGCACAAATTTCGAGATAGCATATAGTTCCATGCGCCGTGAAGTGAATCAGTGCAAAGTGATCACTGCATTTGTGTTATGCAAACTTCGAATGTGTGCATCATATAAACCCACTTCAGCATTTATAATATATTATTATGACTTTGCCAAGACTTCAACTTCAAAGTTAGCAAACCGCTGTTGTTTGAAAACGAGATATCGCTTTCATGAGAGGATAAGTTTTAACAATGTCTACCATTTTATCTCTTGCGCAAAAACTATCCATAGGATAAGCTTGACTTTCACACAAATGTTAGGTACAAGAGAGCTAAACAGAGCGTGAAAACAGTGTCAGCAAAAGTAACGACGCAAGCTGATCAAACTGTTTCCTTTTAACCCCTTTTTTTCTTGACACTTTTTTTACAACTGAAAATATAATATATTGCCTGCATACTTGCATATGCAAAGACTATCCACACATGCAACCTACCGAACTTCACAAATAAATAATTTAGTAAACTAAAAGGCAAAAGCCTTCATAATCGTAAAATCATAAGCAAAAAAAAGACAATGTACATATTCACATAACAGTAAAAGATAAGAAAGACTGAATGCCACAGGGAAACTAAAAATAAGAAACTGGTAGAATTATCATCAAATCATGGCACTGTTGACATGCAATTTATCACAACTTGTTTTGCCTGCAAATTGTTATCAGATTGGACAACTACTGATAACAATTTGCAGGTTAGTCAATCATGGTTGGTTATATATGATGCAGAACCATGCAACATGGAAATTATGACGGAGGTCATTGGGATCAAGTTACACTGGATTAATATAAACCGCTCGCCATTTATCTGCAATATATCTGCTAAGTCGTTGTCGTTTACGCGAGCTACAATTAGTTTTGTAACTTCAGCAAGGACGCAAATAGTACCGGACGTCTGGTAGTGTTTTTGTCAGCCAACAAATGGCTTTAGGACATTTCGCCAGAGTTGCTACTGAGTTGGTTGTCGCATTTCTTGTTTTTGGCAGCGTGCACTGTCACACCAGAGACGGATTGGACTTGTAAGTAGAAAACCACAATTTATTAGATTTTGATTGTAAGCGAAAATGTAGCTAATTCGTGGAACCAAGAGGTTTGTAGGCTTAAAAGCCTTCAACTTCAATTTGTGGTGTCTTCTTTATCCCTGCATGATTTATGTTGTTTTTAGTTATGCCGAAACTTCAGATTTGTTTGCGTTTTAAATCCGCTAGATTCCCAGAGGCAATGATGGTTTAGTTTGAGTAGAGCCTTGAGATTGCAAAAAAGAATAGTGTTTTATGAGTATTTCTAAGTCAGCACATCAGAAAGATATAAAATGTGTCTGAATAATGTTGGCAACTATCATCTACAACCTTTAGGTTTGTTTTTCCAAAAAGACAAAACAAAATGTTATGTCATTTCCGGCAAACTGCGGGTCTAATATTCAGGCCAAACCTGTGTGCATATTTACAACAAATTGCTGGACTGCACTTCAGATTGGCACGTGCATCACCACACTACGCCAACAAAACAAGTAAACAATATGGAGCAAATTATCGCATTGGCTATAATTCATGTTTGTTTTGTAATTTAAACACATAATAAGGTTAAATAATACCCAGTACAACAATTACCAACATATGTTGGTCTGTTATGCTATAATAGCTATATTGTAACAACTTATACATAGACTTTGCATAAATAACAGTTTTGATCTTGTAGTGTTGCAGCATGCTACATTCTGGAGATTTCGATTCTTATTCTGACATCGAGTAAGAAGGTCTAATCTTTGAGTTGTGATGGGTCATATAAGCTGTACAGCTGCCATTAAGTTATTAAGGCCATGCTTTCACTTAAGTCTTATCTATGTGATTTAAGTTGCACCTCTTTATCTTTGACGAGAATCAATAACCAGACGAAATCAAAATGCCAGATATGTTATCGCGATATTTATGGTATTAAAGCTGGCCAGGCGTAACTTCCCTTTCTTTCAAAGTTAGTTATGAAATGATAACAATAATAAGTTAATTTCATGATTTTAAAGTACTTTAAAATTCTAAGAATTTTCCCCATTCAAATGAAATATGTTTTGGCATTCTTAATTTTGTTTTCCTGCAGTAAGGACAAATAAGAAGGTTAATTTCAATTGTTTAGAATGGTTATTCCAAAATGCTACTTTAAACATCAAGAGGTCAGAGATAGTCTTTCAGCATGGCTTTTTTTATTATTTTAAAATCTTCTAGAAAATACATAAGTTGTTGATATAGACGATTCCAACTGCGACTTGTGTATTCAATAACTGTTTGTCTGTCCTGCATTCAGATTGGATGAGCTGGATAGGCTGGCCGGGCTACAGATAGCCGAGCATGCAGAGAACAATGTGAAAACGACAATATCTGGTCACATCTGTGAATATAGAGAACCGTATTTCAATAGTAGGAGAGTGCAAGCTCTGAATAGGTAAGTTCACAGCTTGATGTGCATATTTAGCGTCATTGACAATCTATGGTTAAGAAGTAGACAAACGCGTGCAGCCCATGGGTTCAGGAAGGTTCATAGGGTCCTACACCTTTAAAAATCTAATCACGTCTGTGCAATGGCGATAATAATGGATTATCATGTGCTGAAAATAGTCGAAACTAATTGAAGGAGTATTGTTACACCCTTGTGGCATGTATAAACTGCTAAGTCGTTCTGCTTTCATTATCCATCAAATTTTTTGTTTTTGCTTCAGTTGCAGTTACAGTCTGTTATGGAACCGTTTAGACAATTTAGCATTTTTACCTATATCTGGATAAGCGTAGCAAAGCCAGAAGGAAAGCAATGGAAAATGTGGTGATTCGTTTTCTTGTACCACCGAGTCATTTCGTGTTCTCTTCCCAATAATACTTTACTTGGCACTGAACGTAGTGCAAAAATACAGATCAACGAACTTTGAACTTAAAAATTTCACATATTTTGGTTTTGCGGAACTGAAAATAAACTGTGCCAGCAGATGGGCTCTTATCTGCCACACTCTCAAACCTTCCTTTATCTTCAAAACGCGTTGAATCGTTTCCTAAGGCGATAGATTAGATAAGATAAGGAACTAATTTCAAACCATTTATACAAAATACTATGCCGTACAGTTTAAAACTAAAAATATCGTTTCCAAGACAACAAAAAAGACAAATAAAAAGCTGAAATTGTCTACAACTGATAAATAGGACGTTTTTACTCATATTAGGAAATATGATCCAAATTTGTAAGGCTTAATAAAACAACTAACTGTCCTGTTCGAATTGAATTCTCCCCCACTGAACAGTGAAATATCTGACATGTATCTCTAAAGCCACTTAACCAAGCGTGCATACAGCTTGAACTGGAAGACATGATCGCAACCCTTGCCATTCCTAAGCAGGTGGTCAGAGGCATTCTGACAGCAATCTTTTCCGGTGAAGATCACTTTGCTGCTTGTCAAAAAAGAAACTAAAATATGTACGATAGTTAGAATTCCTTCGGGTTGGATTGCAAGCCACTGGCGCATGGCACTACGTCCTACCCTTAGTTTGGTAGGTCATAAAACTAACAAAATCCATGTCAATTGTCAATCGCTAATTTTAATTTCTGAAATTATTACTAGAACAAGGTAGTCTTCAGCAGAAACTTAGCTTTATTGTTTTATATTGCGCAAAAAGCATGTTTATAATTCCGCAACATAAATACATGCAAATTACTGAATCCCGCGGGAAACTGAGAAATAATCCTGACGCCCATTTGACTTGGCTATATTATATATTCTTCTATTTTTATCTCAGCAAAAGGTATTTAATCTATGTGCAATAAGTCCTGCCCTTCTCATTTGGTCCATGAGGATTTTACATAACTTCTTGCTCTGAAGAAAGACCTTTAAGGTTTTATGGCCAAGACACAAAATGAACTAACGCTAGATTTATTAACTGAGAAAAGTCCTTAAGTGGCTTGCAATTAATTGCCACTTCCTATCAATCAACTTATAAGTTGGCCCTAGGCGTCGAAAGAAAACAGAGAACATTGCAGATTTGTTACAATAAGAAAACCGCAGCTGTCCTTAAACACGCAACATTTAAAACAGTGACCGCTTCAACGTAAGACAAGTGCGTGGTACCATCACCGAAAACCCTGAGGGGGATATATAGTCAGCAGGGGAGTGATAATATGATAAACATATAGCGAGAAACTATTAGGGGGAGTTGTAGGGGAGGTTTGAGCATATTCACACCTCGGAATGCTACAGTATTTGTTTTCCACATGCTTAGACATACTAATCAAGCAAAACTGATCGTTCGCATATAACATTGGTTAATTTATCATATACCTCTTATTAATCGAGTGCGAGGTCCGTACCGTAAGTTACGGACTCAAGTTTTTTTCCCCACTTATGACCCAAGCGTGAAGCGCGCGGGCTATGAGGAAAAAACGAAGGGCCGGAACTTACGGTACGGATCGAGCAAACGAGGTTAATAAGATGTTTATTATATGGCTTAGAACTTTTTAGTCCTTTAAGACTGGAACTAGGTAGTAGAGTTCCGTACCTTAAGTTAGGGACCTGGAATTGACCAATCAGAGCGTGCGAATTTAGCCAGCCATATAATAAATTTAATTATTGTCAATTCTAGTAGTTGGGAAAGGCTATGATTTCGATTAGGAAATATTTTTTTGTGAAAAGAGTTTTTAACATCTACTTTTATTATCTATTGTACATAAATAGGCGTTCTTATATTTTTACAGCATTAGCAGTGATTTTAATTTTCTCGAGCCAAATCAATTTTTGAAAGGCAGCTTTTAAGTCGGGGTTAATTAAATTTGTTTCGATCATGTAATTGTTATTCCGAAGTCCATATGGTCAAAGTGCTTGGTTAGCATCTAAATCTCGTAACTGCCAACAGACACTTTACAATAATCGTCTACTACAGATCAAAGATGTGGCACATGCGATCTTATTTATTCTATTGTTGTTGCACGCCCTATTGAATAGCTCCTCAGCTTCACCTAAACGTTTTTGAAAGTAAAGAGTCCCAAACAAAAATAGAAACTGTGTTGAAATTATATATCAGGGTGAAGTTTATTAACAACCAAAGACAAGACAAGACATTGCACTTCCATGTTGTAAAGAGATGCTGCATTGGGTGGACTGGAAAAGACTGTAATCAGAGTAAGTTTTAGCACCAATACTTACCCAGATTACAGCATGAAAACCTCGTATTCAAACTTGCAGGCTGTTGCAAGATTCATGAATAGAAAATAGCAAAATTTCGAAATGGTTTCTTGCAGCTGTTACTTATTAATTAACACGTATTTTGAGGTGTAAATGGATTTGCCACTCCTTCGAGATTTGCAAAATCCTTCAGAGTGTGAAAAATAATGTCAGATTTTACAACCTGAGGCCTCGTTTGCACTTGCTCAAAAATCTGGGCGCGGCACCCACCAAAAGTTTTGTAAAAATTGTAGATACAAAATATTGGTTTAAAAATCGTGTTTGCAGTTACGAAAATCAATTTTCGGTTTGTTGACATAGATGTCAAATCATTCTGACACCCGACACTTTGCGTGCATGATCTGATCACTTGGTGGGTTTTTAGGTCAATCATTGGGTCAAGCAAATCATGTTCCCGCAAAATATTGTAGCTCCTCTTTGTATAATTTTTGTGTTGCATAATTTTATCATGGCAAACCAACAACTTCTTTTTGTTCTCGCAGCGCTAAGATTCCAGTTGACTAGTTGTTGACTGATTCATGACCTCGGGTTGGTTCAGAACAAAGGTTTTAGCACCTACCAATATTTTCGAGGCCTCTCTGTAGCTGGACGACGGCCTTTTTGAAGTTTTGCGAACTCAACCAAAATTTTGGTAACATTGATAAGCAGGGGCGGATCTAGGGGGAGGGTGCAGGGGGTGCGCACCCCTCCCCCTGAAATGACCTGCATGCGGCTTTCTAATACAACTGGTATTCTGCAAACCAGTCAGTTACACCATTCCTTAGTGGTGCACCCCCCCCCCTTCCCTAAAATAAATACTGGATCCGCCCCTGGTAAGCGTGTTTGCATCTGCAAACTGCTTGTGTTGACAGATATTGTTGCAAAACAAACAAACTTTTTGCGTAGTGCAAACGGGTACGGGGCCTTACCAAGTTATTTACACTGCATTCGACATTTTTCAACTGAAAACAATGGTATTTCTTTTGATTTTGAAAAGTGTTTCTCGAATTTCGGGAAACGAAGTTCAATCTAAAAGGCGAACAAAGAAGGCATATTGAAAAGCTTGATGAAGGGCTTTCATTGAACAAGCCCTTACGTTTACATGTTTGGCCAAAAGGCTGGCTTTTGAACTAGTGCGACTTGTCCAAGGGTTTTTTCATTCTCAACAAAACTTCCTCGCGATTTTTTCTTTACTCGCGACCGAACAATTGGTAGAAAAAGCTCTGTTTTCAGGTAAAATACTGTCTGAATAGCATCCCCAGCTGAAACGTTGAATAACAGGTTCATAATGATAAAAATTGGTTGGTTGTTCTTTTAGGGGTTGAAGAGGACGTGGTTAATTTTCGAAGACAGTTTCAAAGAGGTAAGCTACATTCAGAGCTATACAGCAACATTAGATTGGTTGTCAATAAAGTAAGTGTAATACCAAGCACATTATTCTTTCGTTTAGAATGTCGTAGTTGGAGTGCAGTATCCATAAATATGAACACTTACATTCCATGTGGGAGAATTTTCAAGGACGCATTTATTGTAATTAGAGATAACCTAAATGTCCTGACTGAAAACGTTTTATGCGATTTGATGGAAATATAGGAAAATTATCAGATCAGTTATAGGTTTGTGTATCGGCTTCGTATCTGCTAATTATAGCACTCCATCTCTTGTTTCTTTGACAAGCTGGAAAACCAGGATATTGTCCTCAGATTCCAACTCCAGGGAAGGTTTTGTCAACAGTGGCAACAAGATGCGTTGGTAACTGCCGACGGGATGATGACTGCTCCGCCAATCTGAAATGCTGTCGAACTCCATGTGGAAGTCTCTCCTGCACAGCGCCCGTGAGCAGACAATCAGAAAACGCTGGTGAGTACTGGAAACAAATGAGTGAATAATAATAATAATAATAATAATAATAATAATAATAATAATAATAATAATAATAATTACATGTACCTACGAAACGCAAATAACAAGTGGCGTATTCAATATTATCAAACTATTGCATAACTGATTTAACTAATTTCTGGACAAGTTCAAGATCCAAAATGACTTACAAAAGCATTTTACAATTTTAGTAAATTTGAGAAAATCTCTAGAAAGCTTCAGTAAGCACTTAAAACATTTTAACACATAACAATGCCAACGATCAAAGTAAATGTTCGCCAAGTCTCCGTCATTGGTCATAACGTCTTCGAATGTGTTTGAGAATCTGAAATATTCCAAAGGCTCACAAATATTTACATTGTCCATCTTCAGAATGGCCCACTTTTAGAGTCGGCTTTGTTTTATTTCTGTTTGACTAAATAACTTCATGAATGATAATTAACAAATAGAACAGCTTTTCCCGTGCTCCGTACAGTAAAGCACGCAGGACGTGACGAGAGCACAAGAGAAGTGTAAGGGAGAACACGAGCCGCAGGCGAGTGTTTCTCCCATCTTCTCGAGTGCTCT
>JANSTR010137729.1:0-19598 GCA_025434805.1 Antipathozoanthus remengesaui | reverse complement strand
CACTCCAGACTTTGTTGGATAGCAAAAGCCAGTGTCAGGGTCTGTACGATAATACCTGACATGAATTTTCACAGATCCCTTGTACTCTGTAACTGACACATTCAAACCACGCTCTCCGAGCTTGAAGATTTGTGTACCATAGGGTGACATGCCAAAATCAGTATCCATTTGCACTTCAAAAACACAATGTTGATCAACAGTAGCTTGAATGTGAGTGATGCTGTAGGATAATTTTTGTAGCTTTATATGATATGAAAGAAGGAGTGGTCATAATTACAATGATTGACACATTCCGATTACGCTCATTAATATAGATGATATGGTCATAATATATGGATGCCATTTACGCTCATTAATATGGATGATATGGTCATAATATATGGATGCCATTTACGCTCATGAATATGGATATGGACTTAGTATATGGATGCCATACATTCCATTTACGCTAATGGGGGGGCATACTACTAATGGTTTACTATACCTGATATACAAGAAATGCCCCGTTTTCCAAGTTATACTTCTAAACTTTATTCAGAGAGTGTGGTGCGACAAAAATGTGGCTATAACTTGGCAGATGGCAATTATCATCCTTCTTGCCAAAATAGAGGAACTACTAACTCCTTCTTTTGTTCTTTTTCTTGCGCTCTGAGTAATGTTGAAGGTAATATATTCTTTTCCATTTTGGGCTCACGTTTCCTGAAATTCATGAGAGCCAGTGGTTACATAAATGGAAAGATACAGAAGAGATTCATTTTTAGGACGCGAAATCTAATGGCCGTAGTGTCTGCATGTGTAGCATGGCTGGATCGCTTAATAAAACTATGGCTATAGATAAGAGTAATGAATGGAAAACAAGTACATGCAAACGCATCTAAATAGACACGGGATTAAAACTCTGGAGTCAAGCCATGTGGGTGTGTATGCGTTTGTTAGTGCGTACAGCAATTGATGTTACCAGTCTACCACTTTACGCCCGGCTTTCGAGCGCTTTACACACGAGCCCTTGGCTCAGAAGATTAGGGCAGTTACTCCCCGCGTTATCGAAGTTAAATAAATTACCCTTACAGTTACTGACCTACTTCCCAAAGCTTCCATCATGTTTTTTATCCCAGTAAATGGGCTGAAGTATGCACATGGGAAGACGGACTCAGTGCACTTGGCTTGAAGTATCCCTTCTTGTTTGATAACTGATGTGTATTGTACAGCTCGTTAGTTTGATACACTGGTATTCTTGTACATAGCTATAAGATTGTACACAGCTTTGAAGCGTGCACAAACTAAATACAATTTGTCATCGAGCTTTGAGTGTATATATTCGATGTACAGATTTGGTCATTGTTTGTAAGTGTGAGAGTCGGTTGAATACTTTTTGATGTCGCTAGCCTTATTCTTCTCCAACAGAAATGCCTGCTGTTTCTACGAAAAACAGTTCTTTCGAAACTAATCATAAAAGAAAGATTTCTGTTGAGAAATACTGTAGCTTTATTTGCGATTTTTCGAGAAAACCTTTGATTTTCTGAAGCGTAACTTTATTGAGCGAATGTTTGTAAGCTTCAAAAGGCGTTTCCTTTGGAAAGCGCTTTCCATCCATTGTACATTCCAACACTTCTTGCTTAAAATTACTTTTTACTAAGATATTGATTACATCATTTAGAGTACAGATGGTGTTAAGCAAGGATTGATTGTTTCAGCTCAAAAAACTAATATTGTTTACTGTTTTCTCTCGTCTATAAATTTTGAGAACAGTTTTTAGCACATTTCTCTATATTTGGAAACTAATAAAGTTCTAAATTAGAAATCCAACTCAGTGTGTTTCACATCAGTGGCATAATGTCCTTGTCGTATCTTGTACGTGTTTCATTTATCCAACAATTTCTGTACATGTGTCTTCAGTTTTCTGGGATATGTTTTGTATAATTCTTCCTGTCTTTCTCTATAGTACTTCTCAAAGACGCTTTCTGATTCAGCAAGCATTTTCTATTGTGTTTAACTCTTTCTGATACTGAGCTAGCCTTCTTGACCTTCTTTACAAAAACATTTTTGTATTTTCAGGCCTACTCTGGGACCCAAAGTTGCCATAACTTTGTGCGACGTAAGGCGACTGAAGGCGAGTGAAGGAAATTTGGGCTGAAAATCAAGGCGACTTTGTGCGACTTAAGGCGACTTTTGGTCCCAGAGTAGGCCTATATATTTTCGCATTCAGTATATGCTTTGAATTTTTTCCCAGTTGTAATTCCTTGCCTTTTCTATTCTCGTCTTTTTTCTTTATCCCTGTCTCTAATATAAACAGCTGAACGACTATTCCGTAATTCCAGGAGTCGGTAGTTGCGTCCTCGTTTCGAGAATCGTCAGTTTCTTGCTTCATAAGCAAGCTGTAGAAGACCTGAAACGACACTAGCAGTTACTCAAGACAGCGGCAGCGAATTCGAGAAGAGAGGCCATTGATGCAAATCTTTCACCGGAACAGCTAAGGTCAACAATGCCGGCCAGAGGCAAGGACGCAAGCTCGTGGCTCAACGCCATACCCCTTGAAGAGCAGGGCATGACATTGAATAAGCAACAATTCAGGGACTCGTTACGTTTGCGTTACACCTTGCAATTAGCGGACTTTCTCGGCCACTGCGCGTGTGGAGATCGATTCACAGTCAGCCACGCCTTGTCGTGCAAAAAGGGGGGGGGGGAGGGGGGTTGCCGCACAAAGACACCGATGGCATCCGGAACTCCTTCCGATCGACAATGAAATATTCGAATTAAGGTATGCGGTCACAAGCCCACAGGCCAGATTAGACATAAAAGCAGGAAGTTTCTAGTCACGAGGAGATGTACGTGTTACGCATGTGAACTCCAAGTGTAACCAGAACGAGTCAACAACAGCGGACTTCGAGGAGCATGAAAAAGAGAAAAAGAGGAAGTACCAACAGTGAGTCCTTTATGTGGAAATGGGATCCTTTACACCTCTGGTTTTTGAAGCAAACGGAGGGATGGGTAAAGAATGCCAACTCTCCTTAGCAATCTGCCGGGCAGGTAAACTTGCACGAAAGAACGGTCAAGCCTACGTAAATGCCATATCTTGGTTAAGAACACGCTTGTCTTTTGACATTTTAAACTCTCTTCACATATATACTAGAGGTTCCAGAGCCATTTTTTTATCTCATCCGTGCACGAAGTGCAGGATGAGATATTGTGAGGGAGCGAAAATGCAATGCACCACCTGTTAGCACAGCTTTTTAGGACTGGGGCAAGGAGTGGGACTGGGGCGAGTGTCTTTAAGTATGCAACGATCAAGAACTTCGGCTTTGGTCCTTGTGGATAGTCAATAGAGTCTACAGCAAAAGGATTTATAGATATGGAATCGAATTAGAACAGCAAATTAGATTTTCTTGATTTAATGCAACCTAAGGCGCGAAAAAGACTGAGGTAAGTAAACAGTGGGCTCGAGAAGAACGACGAATGTTGCCTTGAAAGGTTTTTGTCAATCCTCGTTTCTTGTGTCAGAAGTTATAGATTTTTAGAGAACATCTGAAAATCGGAATGACACTGCAAATCAAGGGTGGTTGCATTTTAATTGAAATTTTGATTTATAAAAGACTTTATTCACGGATGAGATGGCTCACGAGCAGCCCTTTGATTATAAGAACGTTGACTTTGTAGAATATTTTAGTGTAAATGTATAAGAAATGCAGACATTTTTAAATTAGTACTAGTATAGTTTAGAGCAATTTTAGAGTAATTTTAAAGGAGTTTGTAGACTGTATTTTATTCAGGATAATTTTTTTTAGCATTGTAAATTTTTATTATTCTGTTATGACAATGAAGTATGGACTTTTTTATTTACTCGACTTGGGGCAGAATCCCTGCACCACCTCGACTTCGACTCTGTTTTCAATTCACCTTTTCAAAAAGAATCCTAAAACTCTTTTAAGCCCTTGCTTATAAGTGTTTTACATGCAATCAGGTACGCCCCTGTGCAGGCCAGTGCTCAAACAGATCAAGAAGGGGGCGGCGACGTAATGGGGGTCCTAAAACCTCAAAGCTGTACGAGAAAACGTATATGCAAGACCGGTATCACAATTTATAAATAAAACCACAATAACCTCTTGTTAAGTAATAATTTCGGCAACACCGCAACAACATCAATGAATTCAGGTAAAGATAACGGCGATAACGAGAGCTATGATACTGGAAAAGGAAGCTCAATCCTTAAACAATTACTGGATAACCGAGCCTTGGCTATTAGAGAGTCTTTGCAACGACGACGGCAAC
This sequence comes from Antipathozoanthus remengesaui, assembly GCA_025434805.1. Lineage (NCBI taxonomy): Eukaryota > Metazoa > Cnidaria > Anthozoa > Zoantharia > Parazoanthidae > Antipathozoanthus > Antipathozoanthus remengesaui. Next base: position 15,332 of record JANSTR010137729.1, on the reverse strand, counting down.
GAGAACGGCACAAAACAATGAACTTTAAAAATTACAAAATACAATGACCGCACGTTGGAATGCAACCAACTGGCCACTTTTCAACCGTTGTCTTGAAAACAGAACGTCCGGTTCTGCAGAGAACGAGAAAGCCGAAAAATAAGTAACGTGATCTTTGTTTGGCTTGAAAATGAAGGCTTCTAATTTTCGCTATTCACAGACCTTCATGAAAAACATTAAGAAGAAAACGGAATTTTATGAACAAGAAAAACAAAAAAACTTCAGCAGCCGTTTTCGTTGACGTTACCGTCCTAGTTGTTTAAACTACCTATTATTGAACTTAATTCATATGGCAGAGATCAGTACAGGATGTAACATGATTATATATAGAGAGAGAGATGCAGAGGTATAAGGTGAATGTTTAAGACTTGGTGATCGCCACTGCTAAAGCGGCTAAACATACACGATATATGTAGGACAATGGAAACCCCGAAAATTGGCCGATCAAAATTCTAATGATCTCATGCAAGTAAACAAACCATCTTCGGCTTTACATTTTATAATCGGACACCGTCTAGACACTGTAACCAGCCGACTTTGTTTTTTGACTTTGTCATATTATATAAATGTAGGGAACTATAACATTTTACATGATTATAACCTAAATATCCAACTAATTATATAAGTTACATTGTTATATAGCTAGTGTGTTTTCGACTCGAATGCGCACTCTCTCATTGGCTAAATCGAGGTCACGTGGAGTAGTTCAAATCAAATGTTACCCGAATTCATCTTGGGAAACATCGAGATTCTCGGGAAACAAAACACATGTTTCCAACGTGAGCAGTCATTAAGTGTATATTATCTTGCAAGAACCGCCTGACAATATCCGGGGTATTTGATGCCCTCATGAATATATTAGTTGGTGGTTTCAACATGTGAAGCTTGAATACAAAGGAATCCTTACCAAATTCATGAAACTCTAAAATATCTGCTCATAAAGAGCTTGTGGAAGTGTCGTAAAGGTGTGACTGTCTCAAGTAAGCAATAAGCTAATGAATAATAGTTTTTTCAGTTCAATTAGAGAAAGTTTCGTAGAAGCACTTTTTGCTTCAAAATCGTCCAAATCACCAAAGTTCCAGAGTGAAAAATACACCGAGCCCGTAATTTATACCTAACTGTTTTCTATCTTTCGCATCTGTTTTGTACTTCGTAAATAGCCAATTTAAAAGTTCATCTGAATTTTTGACTGTTTATTTCAGTAAAGCTGAAAAGGTCAGGAAAGCGCCATTCTGGTTGGTTTGAGGTTTTTTCCAATACAGGACATTTTCCTGGCGTGGCGACATCCTATAGCATCTTCTAGCCTTGACATGCACCCGCCACAGTTCATCCTTATATATGTTGTCATCTGGGATGTGCTACACCGAACACGGGTGTGGTGATCGACTATATATTTTCCCTTAGTCACAAATTACAGTTATTTAAGTGCTCAGGAAACTCAACTTATACTACTGTTACTCAGATTCTATTAAGCATCATGGACGTGTCTCATAGGACTTCACCTTTACTTGACGGTAGGCATTTTATGACTGAGACATGCACGCCATGACAGCCATAGTAGCCAGTATACATTTCAACCCGCCTAAAACTTTCAAACTTAACTCAATATAAAACAGTTCAGGTTTTTATTCTTTTTATCGTTTTTCCTCACTATTATATGTTTTAAAACTCATTCAAGTTCAAGAGCATCTATACCAGCTTTTGTCAACTACGGCGCTGAGACCCTGTGGTTCCAAATTTCTGACCTAAGGTCATATTGACAAAATCCTATCACTAGTCATATTGAGCGATTCTTTAGTCGTAGTTACTCGATTCCATCTTTTAACTATAAATGTGCCAGGTTTTAAATGAAGTTTTCTCCTTCGCAAATGTTCAGTATATACTTTGCATTTTCACACAATAATGATTAGAACCCATTGTAATGATGTACCGGTTTCATTAAACATATTTTGAAGCACTGAAAAATTTGAATGAGGTTTCATTCGGTATCACTAAACCTAAACAACTCATAACAATTCCTCAAACGAAGTATCATCTGGGACCTTTTGAAAGATGTTAGAAGTTGATTTCTTTGTTTTCACTATAATGTCATCAAAATCAAAGTATGTGTATCTTCTTTGATTTGCATTGTTCTACATCAAAGACTAAAGATACTGTCCAAGGCGGGAAGAGCTGTGAAACGAGCAAAGTCATGTAATGAGTTTAACTGAGTTTGTGCGGAGTGGAGTCGATCTTCGAGGTGTTGCCTCGTGGAGTTTTGTTCTTGGTAGTTTTTGAAAGATATTGTTTTGACATTTACCGAGCTACCATTTATTTCAACAAATACATCTTAATTGGCCCCTTTGTTTCTCAAAAAAAACACCTGTTATTAGCTGTTATATATGCTCAATGGCACAACAGAAAGCGACAGAAAAACGGTTCACCGAGCTCCTATTGTTCAGACATTAGTCACACCAAAAGCTTTTGAGTTTCAGAGCATGTTTAAATTACCTATAGTGTTGCACATATCACCCAACTATGGCCTCATCTTTCTGTCAAAAAAGTGATATCAATGTTTTGAGTACTTAATGCTATAATAATCAAAGCCATTTGCAATGCAACTTGCTGTTCTACTCAATCTATGCCAAAAGCGGAAACTAAAGGTTACAATAAACTCTCTCTAATGAAACCTCTGATTTTAACCATAAAACCTTAAGCGAATTAATTCAAAATCTTACTTAGAAGCGATAACAAAGAGGTGCGCTGTATTCCCAAGTAATGCCAGTATATGTTTAATGATGCATAATTGTTTTTAAAACAAAATGAAAATAGTTGTTTGTGTTGAGAAATGGATATAGAATCGTTATAGTAATCTAGAGAAGACCGTCCAAGAGAGCACAAAACAATTTCTTTGCTATTCACGCTTCTTAATTTAGGTCTTCTCATTGTAATTACTATTTTTGCCTGAATTTTCAAACTTGGATTCCTGTTTAAACTCGTTTAAAGTTTGAGAACATAGCCTATAGTGTTCTTGGAGTTTGAAAGAGGACAAGTTAGTGTAAACATTTTCAACTTTGCTTCAGCAGTCTCAAGTTACATCGAGTTTGCCTGAATTGTTTTCAAGTCAAATATTTGCACTTTCAAATCTCATAGCAACCCAGCTTAATTACACTCCGCACTTTAGCACATGGAAGACTAATGGATAGTTAGTAGAGATGTAGAGATACAAAGACACATATATTATAACAGTTTTAGAATTATTGATGATTATAACAAGCCATCCTTGTGAATACAAAATTGAACTAAGTGCAGAAAAGGTGTTGTAAGTATGAAACAAGAAAAACTGATCGAAGAAATCGGACAAATTTTAAAACGCTTAAACATTTCAATTCAAACGGCAGTGTGAATTTTTATGACTGATAAAATTGTGTCTTATTCTAGAATGTTGGCAAGAGAAAGGAAAAGAGTTAGTTTAACTAAATTTGTTGGCTTTTTTAGTTGTTGTCTTTTGCATTTAATACTCCAAACACATCTAACACGATACGTAATTCTAGACGACCAGAGAACGTTTGCAATTGTAGCAGTTATTGACAAAATATTAATTTCAGAGTTGGATATAGTATTCAGTGAAATATCAGCTATTCTCAATGTACCCATTGTGCTCGTGTTTAACCTATTCATGCACGGTTTAGTGGCTGAAGGTGCGTGTAGTTATATCACTGGTGGCAAAATTCAGCGTTACCTGCAATAAACACGTTTTTTTGTCCATAATGCAAATAGTTAACCTCATAGAGAATTCCTGTAAGACGCACGGCGGCATTGTCAGTTTGTAATGAAAGCGGAAAATATTCCAGAAATCACAAATTCAAAGTCTGTTCCACTTTTCACCATTATTAGGTTTACAGACGAACAAACTTGACTAAACAATGGCGACGTTACTACATTCAATATTAGATAATAGAACAATTGCCAAAATGCACGGGCTTCGGAGAAACTTCACCAAAAATCTTGATTCAAAAGCATGCAGTAACACTATATATCTGAAAATCATTTTATGTTCATAATAACCCGGCACTGACCCAAAGAAGTCATCAACCCATTACAGCTATCAGTTTTGATGAAGTTGTGGCCGTTTATCGACGCTGCACGACTGCACTGATAAAAATATGCCACGTCGATAAGTACACATCATGTATGTGTTGTTTGTGTTTCTTTGTTTTGCTACTGACTCCAAGTGACACTTATCCTTCAACGAATAGATATAAACATGAAAAAGGCACGGCTAATAGACTGCCATAAAATGGCCTTTTGTACTCCAACAACAGCAAGTCAGTTGTTGCAAATCTCCGTTTGATACAGGGTGGTTGTACAATTCAACTACAAGGGTGGTTGTTCATCAAGATTTCCAAATTTTCTTTCAATTGCCGATATTTACGGCTTCATAAATCAATTTGAACCTATTGAGTAAGAAGAATTGCTATGTTAGTGCCTCGCACCGACAATAGTTTCTTTAGTCAAAACTCACACTTTAAGTAGTCGAATCACAGAATCAAGTATGAATGTTGAAGTTTCTCTGAACTTTAATTTCCTCAGCTTTTAATATGTGTCCTATCCTATTTTATCCGCTTCAAAACAAAGAAATTCTTTTAAACTTGATGTTGGAGCATAGAGATTAAAAGTTATAACATTTATTCGTTCACGACTATTTCTGTAAACGCTATTTGCTTTATAACAATCTGGATTGAGTAATTTTGTTCTTTTAAATTGTAATTAAAGCGAGACATGCGGGTGGGATCTTATCCTACGTGTGCCTGAAACAAGAACGATTATGCAAAATGCCAAATTACAGTTTTCTAAAACAAAAGTTTCTACGTGTACACGTACATTTATATCCATATAAGTGCTATTATAGCTAACCGTACGTGCAATCAGTTTAAATCTACTTCCTAAATTCTGTTAAACACAGAACCGGCAATAATGTATGATACGATAAAATTTCAACTGCATGACCATGAATCACAAGTTTCTTGGCTGTTTCACTAATTCTGATGTCTAAACGACGACCTTTAAAAACTCTATTTAGACAGAGGTCAACCGAGGTAATACTAAACTGCTCTATACAGCTTGAAAACAAAGGAACTTCCCAGTTGAATATAATGGATACACAAGCGAAACCTGCCGGTCGATAAAGTAAATTTATAGTATAAAAGGAAACAATACCTGCACAAGTGTTCGTCGATCTGAAAGGAGAACAGTTTAAATGATCTGCAAAACTGCCAAAGTGAGCATCGGTTCGGTACGGGTACCGAAAATGTTCTTTTGAAAACTAATATAAAATTTCTGAAATACCTTTGTTTGATTTTAACAGTCGACGTAATCAATGCACAGCCCAAGTGCAATTGTTATGTGTCTCGATGTAACTTGTGTCTCTGATCGATGTAATTTTATACCTGCCATTGAGGAAAGCCTTGCCAAACACAGCAATGAAATCAGTTGCCATGATAATTTCATCTTGCGTTTTTCTCGCATGCAACACATGATATTCCAGTAACTCTTTGACTTCCCAAATATAAACGTTTTCATTATTCTTGGGGATGGATGATTGACCTTACAGTACTGATTCTGAAGAAGTGCTTTTTTGAATAAACTTTATTTGCATCAAGAACGTGCAAACTGAGCTGAAGTGCTTTCTATGTTTTCAATTAAGTAACTTGAATACAAATTACCAAGTATGATTTTTTCAAACTTTCCACGTGCATTTTCATGCCAAAGGCAAAAAAATATCGTTACTCGCGTTGAAGTCATCCTTTGAGGGTTGTAATCTGAGCTTAGTTGATCAAATTAAACTCTCAAACATGTGTCCTTCCGCTCATAACTTCAGAACAGATTATTCTTTTCCAATTAATGAACGACTATGACAGTCGACCAGCATTAGGAGGAATCTCAAGCTTTTGCTGAAGGACGGAATAAATATTTGGCAATTTTGTCGCTTTTATCTACTTGTTGCCGTATCGTTTTACTTGCCAACATTTCCAATTTTGATGATAAGAGGCAGCAAAATCAGGCATAATAATTTACCTTACTTTCTTGGGTCTTATGACGCTTTTATATATTTGTTTTCCTGACAACTACCGGAAAAACAAATTAATTTTCGACATTTCGTGTAGCGACCTATTGTCACAAAACCCTATTAACCAGGCTCGCTGTTCGTTTTAAGCCATGTAATGAAAGACACAATGATGATATTTCGGAAATGAAAGTTGCAATTTGACAAAAACAATGAGTCCGCCGCTATAATTATGCTAAAGTAAAACAGAGCTTCTTTAGTACAAAAGTAAAAGAAATTAGCTTGTTTCATTGCTATCTTTCTCGTGTGAGCAGAGCGTCGCCTCTGATAACTTATGCAGACCTATACATAATTTACTTCAGAGCGAGCCATTTTGGTATGGTAATGATATAAAAATGACAGATTTTTAAATTCGGATTTGAATGTTTGTATCAAAGACGACAAAGGAACGTTTCCGAATTGTAAATCGACGCATAAAATCTGGCGAAACGTTAAAGCGTCTTTGTTTGACAGGGTATAACGTACAAGACATGTTCTGGGATCAGAACTTATTAAGGTCGACTATGTCTATAATTATTCCATTAACTTTAAAAGTTGGTCTCAATTGTTTCGACACTTGATTTTTGAAAGAACTTCAGAGCTTTAAATATCCTATTTGAAAAACTTGTTAAAGGAAGCCGTATGATTACCGTTTGTTTCTGTGAAAATGTTACTTAAACAGATTTGCTTTTTTTAACTATTTTAGAAGCAGACGAATTAATGTACCTACGAATTTCCGTTCAATTCGATGCGGAAATTTGAAAGCCTTTCGTGCATTTGTTTATTCATATTTAAACAAGCACTGTGCCAAGAACTTTGTTAGTTTCACAAAGTCTTTAAATTATAATCAAGCAAAAATTACTTTCTCCCCATGAAAGGAACAAAGACTTATTCGCTTCTCCCCCCTTTCTCACTAAAGTTTGGAGGCCAAGCGATATATTTGCCATTGTGTTTTCAACCCTAAAGCAAATCCTAGCAAAGCTATTAGTTCAGCTGCAGCCGTGTCGGAGCAACCGATCTCTTGGAATAGACTGCAGACATGCGCAGTGGAAGTGTCGCTTTTCCTCCTACAGTCAATTACATTTAAATTTGCCTTTACAGTTTTTGAAAAGGCTATTCTTTAAATCATCAGGAGCAAAGACGTCATTAACAACAATGCTGCAGGAATAGTATTGTCATAAAAAATACCATTTATTTTAACATATTGTGTTGTTTGTAGATGAGAAATCCGAACTTTCCTCTTGTAGCACCACACAATTTCCGTCTGTTCAATAACCGTTTTTATCTTTACAATCTGCTGACCAATAGAATTTCTTGCCTACGTCAACATCAAAATTTTATACAAATTTAACTTCAACATTGAATAGCAAATTATCAAAAACAACTTTAGACATGGGTAATTGGGTCTACCTTCTTAAGACAACAGTTTGATCTAAGGCAGCTAATGGCTTCTTTGCCAAATGAACTTAAATACAGTTCGCAGTTCGTGTTCAGTGAATACATAAAAGCGTATGGGTTAGGTTCAGAGCTGAAAAAATCTCAAGGAGTAGTAAATTTGCAAATATTGTACAGTAACAAAGATAATTTGTGTTTCTGGGCCGCAAAAAAATCTTGCTAACTTTATAATTCTTTCCTAATACATGACTGTTCTACTATTAACTTCTGTAAACATGACACACTGTTTAACTTCATTATTTCTCATTTGGACAAGAAAAATACCTTGGACTCGGAAAGTGTTCTAGGTTTCATGGTTGAAGGGCTTTTCCTATATTTTCAAAGTCAATCGTCCTCCTTTTTAGCTTTGTTTCCTTTGAGACAGTTGGGAATAGAGAAATGATACTTCTCGCAGTCTCTTTTCTAGCTCTCTGCGCCTCCCTCTCCAGATACTTGTGTTTTATCAACCTCAATTTCCTCGACTTTCCGTTTGTCCTTAGAGTTCACATCAAGCATGTTTTCCAATTGCTTTATGTAGCGAATAGCCGCTCTCAAAGTCTCCACTTTTGACATTCTCTTCTCCGTTGGTTCATCGGGTAAATGTTCCCTCAGTCTCGCATAGCCCTCGTTCACATGTCTTACTCGTATTCTCTCCCTCTCATTTCGCTTCCTGATAAAAGCTGGCTCCAGATTGTAGTCGTACAGTGGATGAGGAATAGGCATAGTGACCTGCGGTGGGTAGTGATGATAAGAAGCGTACGGTGGAGGCATTGGCGGATTTTCGTTAGGAATTCCCAACTGGTAGCATGTAGGCATAGAAAAGGCGAAATCCTGGTATTCCATCGTTCTACGATTTTGCCACCCGCAAACAGTGTGTTCTTTGACAATCTTGGATTGTAGCTCCAGATAAAACTCAAGTCCGTGATTTGGTCTCAACAAATTTGGCACAATGTAAAGAATTGAGCCTTGTCGAAGTTAATTCGAAACGATACACTATCAAATGATAGAACTGCGAAAACTGTGCAAAATGGCCCTTTGAGCGCGATTTAATAAGCTTCCACCTGTCCGATCAGCCAATCAGAATGAAGCATTGTTTTGACAACCTATTAATTGGCTTATCACGACTTTTGATCTCGCAAAATAAAGATCAGAGCACCGCATGTGCTCAATGGCGAAATTACACACCCAATCTTGATAATAGATGTCCCACGTATTTTTAGATAATCTAGTGAACGTTTTGTGCTGTACTGTGACGTGTTGTTAACATCTCACACTATCATAAAACAAAACAGACACAAAGAAATCTTACTCCGGCTCCATTTTGCTTATACCTGGAAACGAAAAGGTAAATCTTACATTTTTTCCAGATAATCAGGTATTCTTTTATTTTGAATAGCATGAAAATAGTTTTGATACGAAAGATAATTTGCTCCAAAGATAGTCAGTGCAGTTTTGCTCTCTCAGGCGAGACTATTGTTTAATTTTTCTACTACTGACAACAAAAACAGATTTACTGTTTTCGCCTTCATGTGCATGTGCATGCGTGAAATAGAAATTGATTAAAAATAAGAAGTGACTCGTAATTTTTGTCAATTTTTGTTTTTGCTATAGCCAAGGTCAAGTATTCTTGTGAAAACAAAAGACTTTTCTAAAGCAGATTATTTTAACAACGTTCCCCACTGGGTAGAGTGTGTACTGACAACGAGTCCCCCTTTTTTATTGTTAAGTGACACACCCTTCTCCAAGTAGGAGAGTTTGCGGTTACTTCACAAAGGCAATGATAGCCCCATAAGTGTGTTAAATGCTATGCCTATTGGTAAAGGCAATCACATTGTATAGCTATTTACTTTAGATACAGTCATTAAAACTTTGCAACCCAGTGAAAATCTATTTAGCAAAACAGAGAAAAGGGGGGACAAAAATATAAAATTAACATCATATTGGCCATTAAACTGTGTTCATACATCCCAATCTAGAAATAACAATAGGAGCAAACATCAACCCAGCGATGTTTGAGCTAACATTATTAAACACAACAGATAAGAACTGCCATTGTTTTGCTAATACTTGGTGCGCTCTTGTAGAGAATAATTGTGCTTTCAGCAGCTCTGGTGAAGATGCTCAGATGGCAGCACTGTATATGGGGGTGCTGGACTCGCTAACCTGGTGTATAGTGCAAAGCTACCATATTAGTAGTCCTATATGAGAATTGGGGTTTGTATATAGGACCATCACGGTGTATTCTGGTGTATTCACCCCACCCCACACACACACGCTAAGCATTTAAGCCTTGCACGTGATTACCGCCGTGTGAAGCGGTGTTGCTAAGGCCAGCACGATCCGATTTGATTATTATTCGTGTCTTTTAGACAGATACGATTAAGAGTGGGTACGTTCTTAATTGTTAGCACCTGTGCATTGTTTTTAGACTTTTGTTTTTTCCCCTTCAAACTTGGCATCCCTTTGGCTGAATGAAGTTGAAATACAAAGAGATCGACTGCACGAGCGTGCTTCCAATGGCTGCTGATGAAAAACACTTGATTCGTCTCTGCAGCCAAAGCAGTACTGACCAAACACTTCATCAATAAGTGGATGGATTTGTGAAGACTTAGGTGCAGGACAGCCTGCCTACTCGTGCAAAAACCCGGCCCCATGTTCTACAACAAACTTGGAGGCCACAAATCACCCCTTAGATAATTGTCAGAAAGCCACGAGGAAGCATTCAGGAGTCTGCATTTATTAAGCTTTTCATATCCATTCATACTTACCCAGATGGATCGCTAACAATAGTTAAAACAATAAATTTCGAATTTAGAGTCTGTTGACACCTTTCTTAATGTGCTCTCTATGGCTTTCACTTCACATGTACGAAGCTAGTGTCAGGGGCACAATGATCTTCGCTTCTGTGAGAGGCAGCCCTATTGAGTTCAATTTTGGCTCTTATGGCATTTGACAATGAAAACGTGTCGGGAAATGGAATTAAAACTGATTTGCGCTATTTATTTACAAAAGACAAAGTGTGCACGTTTTAGGAAAATCAATTCCTTTCGCTGCACGTCTACTGGTGTATTGTACACTATAAATCTTAAAATAGTTGTGTCCTCCACAACATTTTGAATGGAGAGTTGCCCAGAAGGCTTTGAAACACAATGCAGATTCTCCTATACTTTTACTGGAATCATTAAACAATATCTTGTTTTGTAAGCGTGCGAGTGTGGTAATCACATGCAATAAAAAAATTATGATTTGATAAACACGCACGATTTTGAAAGACTCGCTAGTTACAGCGATGCAGTTTTATGCAAAGTAGCTTAAACTCACTCCCGCTTGTATCAAAGCAAATCCTAGATATGTTCACCATGTTGTTCGCAATTAACTTTGTAATTGAGTAAAAGATTGCAATTTGCAACTTGTGTGTCTGTCATATGCTTGTCACAGTCATATTTCTGTCATATTTCTGCTTTTATCTTGTGTTCGCCATGTCTATTGTTTTCTCTGCATACCTAATTAGCTATTGGGAAAATGAGAATTCCGGCGTTTTGCCTTGACATGAAGTCGTGAGCGCGTTGGATTTGTTGTATTGATTTACCAGCAAATGGCATCTTCGTGACCTGAACGTGCTTCTCAGGCGTTCTCGCCATGTTCTGATCAAGTAGCCTTGCCAAACCACATGTCTTATTAACGCTGAATTTTGCAAAATATTTAGCATATTCATGAGGCACACGACATCAGTGAAGACAGAAAGTTAGTCCAAGTATTAAACACGGACTCAAGATAATAAAACTGCATTTCGAAAAGACTCAAAACATATGTAAATATATGCTCGAGTCGAGGCTCATTAGTTTTACACTTTTGCGGAATTTTGAGTTTACTGCCGTTGCCGGTCCAGTTTGTGGACGTTTGCTCCTCAGTGACGACTTTCCTAGGTCAAATACTGAGAACAGAGATTCTTAGCTGCTAGTGTGTGAGAAAGTGAAAGTTGTTAAAATGGTGGGTTTGACAGTAGATATTTGTTGCTAAACTAAACTGCAATCTTATAGTTTTTGTAGCGCTTTCAGTTAATCAGTGCTATACACAATTTGTTTATCGCGCTCTCGTCCCTGCACTTGAGTTCGTATGCGCAGTGTCAGCAAAATGGATGTGAAAAAATGAAGAAATAGATCGTTTCTTAACAAATAAATTCGAACGTAAACAGCAAGTTTTTCACCACTGAAAAACGGATAAGCGTTCTGGTCGTATTCTGGTTGGTTTACGCCGGCTCAAGATTACCAAGTAGTCTCATAAAACCCAGCGTGATATCATATTAAACTTTGTAGGCCAAATGAATCATATTTCACGTTGTATATTGTACAGTTTTCAAATGAAGATTACGCTACGATGAATATCATTTAGCCAAGAAATTGCTGCTGTTATCCATGACCGTCGGTTTGCTTAACTGAAACTAAGCCCGTTGAGTTGCAAATTCATGTTTTATAAGTGAAATTAAACTGCAACATAAAAACAAAAAAATCAGATGAATCTTTTTGAGAATTAGTTTCAATTTAATAAGCAATTTCTAAGGTTATCACTTTTCTCTGGTTTTTTTTGTGGCAGATTATGATGCATGTATCTCTCGTGTTTAGATTGAGATTTTAGCAGCCTCCCCAATTTCTGGACTCTTTCTAAAATTTAGATGAGGTGAGAAGATTTTTTCAATAACTTGTTGATTGGAGAGAATAATACTGAATTTTCGTTTGTTCTTAAAATCATATTTTAAAATATCCAACTCAGTTTCATTCTGCTGGTTGATGGCAATAAACATATCTGCCGAAGTTTCGCTAGAAATTATCCACTCTATGTTATCCAGCTAGATTCTAAGGTTACACATTGGGACAAGAACAATCTAGATTCAGAATTGAAATTGCTTTTCATTCGATTATTCATAGTGTTTAATTGTTTTTACCGTTCAGTCAAATCTTTTACTATTACCGACAGTTCCACGGATTAATAATTAATACAATTTTGTAGCACTGATTTCTTTGTGAAACTATAGATGCATTTTTATTCTCAATTTCCCAACGATGAGCACTTTCCCGTTGGCAACACGTTAATTTTAAAGCCTCGAAGAATAGATAGCTATCTTATCTCGTATCTAATAATAATAAGTAATTAAAGAGATATCCAGCTATTTTCTTGAAAAGCTATTGAAAACTCTCGGAAACCTATTATTCATTTTGAATATTTTCTAGGCTAATAAGTATTGAGAGTAAACCACGCGAACAGTCGTGACTGATTTCACTAAAACAAGTTCAATTAATGTCGATAACACTGATACCTTGGTAATTCTGATCTTATCTTGAAAAAAACATAACTCCAACAAAAAAATATTTGCAATCTCGTGACTGTTAAATTTTAATATTTGATTATTAAATGAACTGTATTCTATAGAGTATTATTAAAAAGTGTGCGCGTGTCCTTCGTTCCTGGTTCGAAATGGATTCTAAGCGTAAAATGTCTTTGAGATAGTGCAAAGACTTTGCTTCGGTAATTAATATCGAAAAAACATACAAGAAAACTGTTCACTGCCGATATTCGAAGTTTGTTTGGAAGGCAGATTTGCATAATTGAAATCAATACCATAACATTTCACTAACAGATTACTATAATCCAAATGTTTCTCCCTCGTTCCCGAGAAATTCAACTTTTATGGTCCAGTCAATTAATACAGTAATGGCTTAATCTCTCCGCTAATATTCAAAAACATTGACGAATCGTATCCGTTTAGAGTATTGTATTCATTCACAATCATGTGGTTGGACTCTTACAAGAAGGCCGGTATTGTCAACTGCTTCAGATCTAATAATTCTTTGATATGCTCTAAACAAACGTAAGCTTATAATGGCTACATTCGGCCAAGCAGTTAAAAGTTGAATATCTATTCCAATTATTATATACATTTCGCAGTTCAACAGTTGCAAAAGGGAAAGCAAGCAGAGGCATAAAAATATGATATTTTGATTCCAAAGCTAATACTTCGGTAAACACTGTCCAGCGTGGTAAAGGCGTGAGACCTGTTAAGATTCTCCATCCACGGTAGAGTGATAAAACAAACAAACGTAAGCGTAGACACGAATGCCGAGGGGAAAAAGTGTTTTGACGATGGCTTGTTTCGATTTCCTAAACTGGGCTAAAGATTTGTTTACTTACTACATTGGCCTAATTATGTCACAACCACAAAATACTTTTGTTACTTCGCACGCTTAAATTCTTTCTCTCTCCGCGGTTAAGGTGAATTCACAATGAAGAAGAACCGAAGAACAAACATAGACTCTACTCCACAGTCCATTTTAGTCATATAATGCCAGCTCATTTCATTTTTAAAAAGACATAAGGGTTATTGGTTTTGCATGTGACAGAGCCTGTTGTCAACACGCGAGCCGGGAATTGACCTGAAAATAGCTAGAAGCAAAACACAATACTGAGCATGTTGAGAGGACACGACGCGTGGCATCAGTTTGAAAACTGTACAATTTCCTTTTCAAATCGCTTTTGGAATCGCCTAAAGGAAGCTTTAAGAACACAGTCGAACCGCTGGCTAATACGAACACTGAAGGGGCAAGGCAAACGGAACAGGTTCCAATATAGTGTGGGATCAGGGTTCAGACACAGGCGGCCCAGGCCATAACAGTGAATACATTTAAAATTGCGGCCGTTATGGTCAGTCGAATTTGAGCTTTCTCCCTTCTTCTTTTCCTCTTAACAGCTCGAATTCAGCATTCTGGCAGTCCTAGATCGACAACACAAACATTAATAAAAGAGTACAAGATAACAGTGTTTTGATTTCCTTACCGCAATTTTGAATGTATTCACTGTTATGGCCTGGGCCGCCTGTGGGTTCAGACAGCGTGCGAGAAAAAGATTAAGAGTGGGTGGTGAAAAAGAGCGCGTGTCCCTGAGCGATGAGCGAAACGGCCAATCCGCATATTGTAATTCTTATAATCCCATGCATGTATTTTGTTTGAACCTAGACGTGAACACACGATCCAGGCCGCATGATGTTGGAACAAGAAGACGAATTTGGACTTTGAGGTTAAGATACAAATTTCTGTGGCAAGTTTTTTGTTTACTTGGGACATTTAGGCTCGCAGGCGATAACTGTTAAGTCACTTATTACTGATAAAGACATTGCTGTTTTGTCTGTTAGCGAATAACGAACGGTTAAACGAATCAAGAAACTCTGTTGTAACAAGGATCTTTGCAGCGTCGAAGTTATTACTGAGCTATATATTTGATTGGAACTGGGAACACATTTTTGTTTTATCTCTAACCTGCTACTGAAGTGTTCGGGTTCTGACTCAAAAAGTACAAAAAGTATAAAACCGTCTTTGGACACCAGAAAGATATACAAATTACTGATTTGTACAAAAATATTTGAGCTTCTAGTGACTTTATAGTAAACAAAAACTAAAATAATATTGTAATGGCGCCCGCCCTTGTTCATAAAATTCCATTTTCTTAATCTTTAATGCTATTTATGAAGGTCTGTGATTGGCAAGAATTAGAAGCCTTAATTTTTGAAGCAGAACGAAGATCACGTTAGGTTATATTTCGGCGTTCACGTTCTCTACAAAACCCCAATCTTGAGCACTTCACGTTCTACTTTTCAAGACGACAGTTGAAAAGTGTCCAGGTGGTTGCATTCCAGCGTGCGGTTATTGTATTCTGTAATTAAATCCATCGTTTTGTGCCGTTTTCATTGACGTTCGCGTCGTCGTTACTCAGCCCCCATCCACAC
>JANSTR010137618.1:0-11699 GCA_025434805.1 Antipathozoanthus remengesaui | reverse complement strand
CGTGTTCTAAACCCAACACAGGTCATTTGCAGTATGGTGACGACCAACGTACACACAGTCATCGCGATAGACAGGCATAGAGCTGTAACAAATCCGTTCCGGATCAAACCGACTGGAGTTCAGACTGCTCTTGTAATCGCCCTTATTTTGCTGTTCTCATTAATTTGTGCACTTCCCGCATTTGGGGCAAGAAAGTTGATTTCCTACTCTGCATCTGATGGCCAAGTTTACCACACCTGCTTTGAGGATTTCCCTATCAAGCCGATTTTGTACCGCCAGATTTATACGGTTTCTCTTTTTGTTCTTAACTATTGTTTCCCTATTCTCATTGTGTATGGTCTCTACAGTCGCGTTGTTATTACTCTCAGGAATTCGGAAGTAAGAAAACATCGAACCACATCGAGAAAGCAAAGCACGTCGACGAGAAAAGTAAGTGTTACTTCGAGAAAAACAAGAGCTTGTTCCTCGCACGAACCAAGTTTTGGTTCATGGTCAAGAAAGAAGAGTGTTACATCGCGGAAACATAGTGCAACTTCCGAAACAGGTTCATCGGCTTCATCTCAGTTCAGCAGACGCCACACAGCAATTGAAAAGAAGTTCATGAAAATGATATTTTTAGTTTTAGGTATTTTCATTGTTTGCTATCTTCCATATCAAATATTTTTCTTGTTGGTGGATTTTGCTGAAGAAGTAATGGAAAACTGGAACTACAAGTTTATTGCGCACAACATTCTGTTTTTCATTACTTGGCTACCGAATGCGATAAACCCGATTTGTTATAATGCAATGGACAAATACTACAAAAAGGCGTTTAAGTTTATATTTCAACTGTGCAGAAAAAAGGCAAGTAGAAGAAACGAAAGCGACAGCAATGCACTGAGCGACATGCGTTTTGGAACACCTGCACAGTAGTAGTATATCAAGTAGTATATCAAGGAAGGCAGGTCTTGGTAACAAAGTCTTAACAGATGGTTTAAATAATTAATACAGAAGAATTTATGCAGTTATTGCAAATCTATAATACAAACTAGCAAGCAGTCTGTCTTCAGCTTTATCTAGAATTCATCTGTGAGATTTTTAGCGCGACGAGTATCAAGATTATTACGCAGGTTGTTTTAGTCAAAGTTTAAGAAAAAACATATGTACACCTGAAATGTTTTGGAGTTGTGCAATTACTATCATAATATATATTTGTGTGTGTGTGAAGTTAGCGCAGTTGGTAAGATCGCTGACTTCTCACCATGTCCCGAGTCCGTCGGTGGACAGGTATTCGTCTCTCGACCTTCTAGTATAGGGTAGTGATCCCGGTGTCTATGGTCTGTCACTTTCACTATTCTCAATACTGTTGACTATGATGATTGTAAAGCGCAATTGAAATTTCATTGATAGGAAATTTTCGCTATATCAATGCATTACGACATTACAATTATGTATCATGAACTGAGTTCATCTTGAACATCGGCATTTTTGCCGACAATATTAATACTCAATCAGTTCAGAGGGAACAGATAAAGCACTATACATGTTTTGCAACCACTTTTCACTTGGGACAATACAGTATATATTCGTTAAGGAATTAGGGTGTAGCTTTTCTATAAAAAAATATGTCAACGCATCTGTCATAGCTGTTAATGATTGTCTTTATGAATGATTTCGCGAACCTTTCACGCAAATATTAAATGCTAATTTAAATCAAATGGAACAGTGCATTGAATGTAAAGAAGCCGGCAAAACTATGTATTTTATTACTATAGATAAAACTAAACTAAAATCAGACTATTGCATTACACATTAATCGAATAAATGATGGACAAATCGTTTGAAAGTTAGCACTCGAATCGTATTCTGTTTTGTGTTACCACAAATTTTATACCTCAGTACGCCTTTGTAATCCAACAATCAAAGAAAAGGCAAAAGATGAAAAGACAAATAATCAAGGAATGAGTATACTAGTTAGAAATCGGTCTGTCTGCTTCTTAAAGTTTTAGTTTTATACAGTCGCTGAGGAGATTTTCCTCGCGTGCCAGCACAGACACAGAATTGGTATATACCAGCTGACTCAACTGATAGTGAATTGCCTGGATTCTACCGTGCAGATAAAATGATATACTGCCTAAAGCTGTAAAGGCGCTGACTCGATTTCACTCTGCAGGCCGCAGCAACTCTGCAAAGCCTGTTTTTAACTGAAAAGTTATTATGAAATATTTTTTTTGGTGGTCTGGCAAGTCAGTTTGATCTTTCTCGGGTCGATCATCTAGAATTGATTCTCAAAAGTCTTTATCCTCTTCATCGCCTTGGAATTTCTTTACAATTACATGCTCTTTTTCAAATCTCTGAAATCAAATATGATGGCCGGAAGATAACACAAAAGCAAAGAAAGCTGTCTCCGAAAATATCATATATATGAACTATTTTAACATATAAAGATAGTGCTGTGCGCTCGTTCAATTTTGAAATCGCGCGTATGATTTCAGACCAAACTGCACTCCACTCAGTTCAATTACCATTATTAATAGAACTGTTAAAGTTCATTTTTTTTAAAAACAGCAATTTCAGTATCAGTAGTCTGACGAATCGCATTTACAATTCATTCTGAAAGTAATATTCAGAAACCGATAGTAATTATTTAAAAAGCCCATGTGATCGATGGCAAATCCACCGACTATTTTAAAATTTGTAATTACTATAGTCCAGACAAATAATTACAAAGAATACTGAATACTTTTAAAACTATGCCATAGCTATAAAATATGGGAATCACTAAAATGTAAACAATTTTCATTCAAAACAAAACGGAAAGCTCTTCTTGGTTTCTCGCAGCACTTTAACTTGCTATAAGCAACTTTTAGTTTTAATATTATTATCGGTTTCTCACTAAGATATACTGCACCTCGTGCAAGGGTGTATACGTAGCTGAACAGTTTTTCAATAAATTTGTCCAATCAATGACTTTCAGGGCTCAAAATGTAAATGATTTTCAAGTCATTTAGCTTTAGTGATCACGGCTAAGTGGAAGGAAATATATACGCCCGCTCCTGCTTTGCATGGATTTAGTTTCAAACATTTTCAATGTCTTTAGAATACTGAATAGCGTGTTAGACATAAGAAGAATTATATTGTCACCAATTTGGTAAGTAAACTATCTTTCAGAATTGGGTCACCAATGTGGAAATTGAATAAATAGCGACTTTTAATTAAAATTACTAACAAACAGAAACTTACTCAAAATATCATTGTCCTTTAATGCTCACATGCGCCACAAGTTTGCTTGCAACTGTTAGTTAGTTCAGACCTTCTCCACATGCAGTCTCCTAATTTATTATAATTCTTTATTACAGTTAATCTGCAGTAATTTATTGTGATGACTGAATATCTTGCAGGTGAAAATGAGTTTTAGGTGAAAACGATTTCCAACTAGGTAAAAATTATTTTAAACTAGGTGAAAATGCGGATTTCACACTATGTGAATATCTCCTCTAGATCTCCCTCTCTCGTCCCTCTCCTACATGTATTCTTTATTTCTCCCCTGACTTATGTTCTTTTTCCCCTTTATCCTATCTACCTACCCCCCATACTAGATATCTAACCCTCCTAATCTAGCTACTATTCTTTTCTGGCAATGACAGGGCTTGAACCTGGGACCTGAGCGGACTTGCTTACACAGCCAGTGTCCTGCCCACTATACACCACTGAAGCTTGCATTGGATCTGAATTGAACTCCTCACTTACTGATATTGCCATTGGCTATAAAATCATTTTCACCTAGTTTAAAATCTCGCTGTTACTCGACTCTGCTCTTTTTATCTCGAAAAATAAAAATATTGGGGAAGGTGCTTAAAATTACCCTCATCTTAGTCTGTGTTAATGAAATTAAACGAGGTTGGCCATTTGACGATTATTATAGAAGAAGTTGTTGTATTTTTATGAATTTAATGCATGTTTCAAGAAAACACTGATAACCGTATTTTCGGGTGTATAAGCGAGACTTTAAGATACGAAAATTGACCTCCAAAATTAACATGCTACAAAATGGCATTGTCAGTGTTTTATTGCTCTTACTGATTTCATTGTATTGTAAAAAATTAAATCAAGACCATTTAAGCTGTAGAAAGTAGACAGTTAAAGCACGAAGTATTAAAACGATTCAACATCATATTTATCTACCACAGTCTTGCTACCGTTCACTGTCATTTTTTTTACAGCGTGGTTTATCTTTCATTTTCATTTGTCACTTTACATTTGTCAGATATACCTTAGTTAATTAAGATAAAACCGTTTTTTTTGCAAGATCTTATTGTGAACCATTATGTTTCAGTTCTGTTCCCAAACTACGAGAGTTTGCGTTCTTTGCAACTGCATGTAAATGTAATCGTTCGTGACCCAAGCTACTTGTGCAACTGGGGAGTTGAGTCTAGACATATCTGCAAAACATCCATATTTGGCAATGTGAAATGTACCATGTTTACAACTGCAGTTCTTTGATTGGCCACAAGTGGTTTGTGATTAGGTTGTTTACCATTTGAAGCACGTTTTTGAATACAAAAACGTTATCAATTTTGTTGTAAGTAAAATAAGCCAAAAATTGCACATTATTGAAAAATTATTTTGAGAAGAATTACATGGTTTTGAAAGTGATCTTGCGCATTTAAATTGCACTGGCACTTGGCAAAATATTGAATTGAAACACATGTTTTTATGATTTTCATCGCTTTTTAACGCCAAGTCAAGGCTTTAGAAACGACAGGAATATGGTGCTGGTCAAAATGACAGCGCCCTTTCGTTTTGACCAAGCAAAAAGTAATTCGTAATTAATGTCTGTGTTAGCAGACGTGTCTGTGTTGGAGTCGACTTATACACCGGAAAATACGGTAAAGGTCATTTTTCATTTTTAAAATTCCTACTAGTATAGTTTTTGAACTTTTGATTAATATCTTTGTGCATCGATATTTTACAGCTTTATGATAGTAAGATCAGTTCTGTATTATTTCAATACAAATTAGCCAACAAACGTTTGGTATTTCCATTATATTTAATGCAACACTCTTTGAAAGGATCAAAATAATATGTACAAGTCAAAATGCTTTCTTTGTCCACCAGGAAGTACCCAATAACAAGTTAGTATTAACTGTACTAGGAGATGAAATTCTGAAATATTGAAGCTTCTTTTTTTATAATTATAATTATTATTGTGTTTTTGCCTAAAATTTAATTTTGCCTTTTAATCTACATGTAGGCTGATCAGCATCACCTGTATGGAGCCTACATATTTACGTAAAAAATCTTTGTTTTACTTAGCGCTAATTGTAATAATTAATAATTCTGGATATAAATAATAAATTGCTAGGATTGCAAACCTATACCAGAATTTCTGTTTCATTACCAACTAGGGTATTGGATACACTGGACCACAATTCATCATCCCTGTCTTAAAGGGTAGTAGTGTAAATGTCCTTAAGCAACTATATGGTATTTCGTATTTCAGCAAAAAATAACATAAACTTACAAAATTGAGCTGTATGTACACACAGTGATAATAAGATGTCATTTTGACAGTTAACAACAGACTACTGTGCACATTATTATCATGATTCGATTGTAGATGATGTAGATCCTCATTTTATTTTAAAATATTTAACTGGATTTTCATCATGAAGTTTCAGCCAAGCTATGTTACACTTAGGTCCTCCATATGTGGGATGCTCTTGATTGTTGATCTATTTATTTTTTAATATAATGGCGTCACATTTAAAAAACTTGAACTTTTCTTAAGTGAACAAATTAATTACTGGATAGGTACAACGCTTTATAACAGTGTTTTCATACTGCCACTGCATGAGCAGGCTTAAGCTTATACATCTACAATTACTCAACAACCAGGGACAGCAGAGGGGTAGTGGCTGCATGGGTCCACTACATTTCAAACTTGTATTTAGAGTTTATATTGACAATGTATTTATTTTCAGCCCTCCTCCCATCCACTTCATGATCAAGTCACTAGTCAGCCCCCTCCCAACTTTCAAAGTAGCTTGTGTGGTGCCTGACAATGCCGCACTACTCTCTTAATTGAGGCACTATATAGTCATATTTAAGATCAAGTATTTGTCATGTTTGCCAGATTAACAAATTAAGTAAAGCAACGAAATAATAATATATTTTAAATTAAGTGAATTAAAAGTGCTGTGCTTGTTCCGAATCCTATTAATTATCTTAGAGACTATAACAATTTAGGCATTGAGACCGTGAAACAAGGCATTACCTCTGCATACATTATAATAATTATATCATTAGATCAGTACATAAGTAGTATGTATCAGTGTTGTTTCTTATTTTCAACAACAGGTCCCTCAAGTATATTAGCTGATTTTATGCTCTGATGAGAGGTTGTGTATACAGTATTCACCAGATGTTTGGTGGGTATCTGTTCAGCCAGGTTCCACAAGAGTTTCCATGATTACCATCTGTACTAGACTAGAACTTAACCCTTGTAAAGTTTATCTCAATTTTTTGAATCAATTGTTGAAACCCTATAAAGTGACCATTCATTTTGTTCGTCATGTAACATAGAATCAGGAAATACTAAGTGTTTCAAGAATTTCAGAGGTTCAGAATTTTCATAAAGTTCGACAAATTTGAAATTTAGAAATTCAGCAGGAGAAGGGTTAATAGTTTTTAAAAGTCCAAAATAGATATAACTGTATGATTTCAAAATATATAAATCCCCAGAAAGCTGGAACATTTAACATGTTAGAATACTTTTAATGTTAAAACTATGTAAAATTCCTGACTTATAACTGTATACATGTATAATTATTTTATAAGTACTGCAAGACCAACTATTAAGACATTATAATAAATTATTACCAGTCATTACTGTATAATTATATCTTATATATATATATATGTCTACAAAACTATAATGAATCACACGATATTTATACAAGTGTGAAACATTCTGCTCAGGTATCTGTAAAGGTTAATAGTATATACAGTAGGTAGACAAAACCAGGAAAGTTTTGAAATTTTACAAATACAGTGATATATAATTATTACTTTATAATTGTATAGTTGTCTGTTTACACATTTTATGTACAGAAAGATATGTGATTCCCATGACATTACACTTATAGAATGGGTACCTGTAAATATTAAGTATCTTTATTTCATAAAGTTTACTTATTATTTCTATATTGAGCTTGGTTACTCTGTTGGAAAAAGCTCAAACAGCCCATCTTCAAAAATGATTATGTCATGTGGAACAGGAAATTTTAGAAGGTTCATTAACAAAGTACAAACCCTGAGCACTCCCATTTTAACCCAAAGCTCTTTTCATAAACAGATTTTCACTTTTTATGTTAAACAGTTTAACCAAGCAATAATAACATTTCAAAGAACTACCATCGCTTTTTTCTGAGATTTCTCAGTTTTCAAATGCTTATCTTTAACTTGCACAATAATACATGTTCGTGCATTGTAAGGCATAAATATATTAGAGTGTTTGCAGAGAATATTACAGACTTGTAATATGTGTTATTAAAAGATACTGTATCCGGGTAGAAGGGGGGGGGGACTCCCAATAAACGTAGAATCAATCCTCAGGTATAGCAAATTGGGTGTCGTCAATGGTGAATGAAACCCTAAGAGATAGCAAATAAAGCAATTGAATTTTAGGGTCGTCATTTAACAATATTTGATCAGTACAGAACCTACGATATAGCCATCGAGCGTGTATAAAGTGCTGTTTTACTGGCGCTAGTGAAACAACGGTGTTCTGTTATGTCTAGTGCGAGGCGTTCCCCCAAAGGTATAGAAAAGAGTTTGAACACCCCTAAGGGATAGCACTTAAGAGACGAGCACCCTCGTCCTCGTCTACGTTTATTAAGAGTGACCCCCCCCCCCGTACAGTTTGCAAAAATTAATGATGATGGATCAGTTTATTCTAAAATGAATCGCATAGCAGGGATGAATCACTCAAGCTGATTGGCTAATCGCCCAATTGAGGAGGAAGTGTAACGTGGAATTGCACTATAGTGCGCATTCTGCATAGAATTGCACACAACTTGAGCTGCGCGCGCACCCTCAAACTTTCCCGCCAAATGTTGTGGCTCACCAGTCGGTTGACAGAACACTGAAATGGCTTTCGTGCGCTCGCTTTAACTTTCCAGGCTGGCAAAAGTCGAGCCACGTTTATACATACACTCATTAATTTAACTTGCGAGATTCGTCCCTGCTGTGCGATTCAAGAAAAATTCACTGCCTGACTCGGGTATTCCATGTTAAATTTCACTCAAAAAGTCATATTGTCATTAGTTTTTTCGTGAAATTTAACGTGAAATAATACCCTCGACAGGGCAATGAATTTTCCTATAAAGTTTAGTATAAAAGGTACATCAACTGGGAAAGGAGTTACGACGTCAGTAGCAGTTTTCTTATCCCAAGCTAAAGTTACAGCTGAAGAAACGAGGTACAACCAGTAGGAAAAAGTAGTACAATTTACCTTAATGTACTGGCTGTAAGAAAAGCACTATGCATGTACCGTATGTGCAACCTAAATATTACTACCTATTTTAGTATTAAGGGTTAGATATTATTGTAGCATATTAACGTTTCTATGCATTAATCTTTTTTGACAATGCTCTTTTCAGCTGCCAGCGCAAGTTGGTCATAAATGTTACAAGGACCTTCAGGTGTTTGGCCAAAGACGGCAATATGGGCTTCACAGCCATCTGAGGTATCAGCGGCAGAAAGAATTACTGCAATGCCATCTCCATCTGTGTTCACCTCATTTGCATCTTCCACAAGTTTCTTCATATTGCAGCTGAATGTATTGCCAGTCATAAAGCGCGAATGTTTTAGGCCCAACTGTGCCATGTGTGGAGCAATCAGCAGCAAAGGGGTGGAGCCGTTTACTCTGGGGTTTACATCAACAACATACTGTCCATTCTCATTCTTAAGAACATCTACTCCCACAATTCCAAAGTACCCTTTGGAATGAAGAAACTCCATCACTGGTTCAACAGTCTCAAACAGCATGTTCTTCAGGTCCTCCTGCTCATCCCAGTTAAGGACTCCGCCTCCCCAGCGGCAGTTTGATGTGATGATCTGGTTTGTGACTCCCAACCACTGGGTTCTACCATTTCTAAACAGATAGAACTGGAGACAATAGTTTCCAGTTATCCCTTGAATTACCTCAGTCACCACTGGCTCTGAACAGTTGAAGTTTGTCTTGAGGTCGTCCAAGACTTGAGCAGCATCTTCTTCTGTCTTCACCATATAGGTCCCCTTGCAGGAGAGGCCGTGTGTAGCTTTCATCATGCACGGTAAGGTATACTCATTGAGTGTCATGTGTCTTGGGCACAGTGCTCCCATATCTGGAATGGCGGCTTTGCTAAGTACCTCGAAGTGTACGTCTGGGTCAATGGCATGTTTCCCATTTGGAACGCTTTCCAGGGGATATAATGTGATCAGTTTCTCATCACCAGTGTTGGCTGTTTCTAGGTTACGGATGTCTGGCTTTGGAAACCATGGCAACCACTTGTTCCAGTGATCCTGGAGGATGGTATTTGGAGGGTGGTGCAATAGCATAGGGAGATCATGTCCTGCAACAGGGCACATCCTAATGGGTCTCAAATACTCAATATACTCCAATGAAAGGGGTGGGAAATCATGAATAACGTATTTATTTTCATTCAAAAATTTCGCATTCTTCTGAAAAGAAGATGGGTACTCAGGCATGATGTAAGCATTATGTAGATCCTGGCAATATAAACTGCTCAACGTTACCACTGGGGTAGCAGCGGAGTTGCTCTTCTTGATTTTCATTCTTCTTGGTACTAACGTTTCTTTTGTACCTAAGAAAGGGCCAAAATAAATCTGGCTTTTAATATACCATATTTAAGGAGATAAAAACAAAAATTGAAAAAGAGAGTCGAAAAAGCAAATGAAACCGTCATGTTAAGCAGGAAATCCAGCAATTCAGTGGTGTTTGATCCAGATCATGGTGTTATTTCTTATTGTAAGCCGCTTGTGCCATGAGAACGTGGCACTCACAGCAGGCTAATGGAGGTAATGGTCAACTGTCTGGAAAGTGAATTGTCCAGCGCATGATCAGCATACATAGTGAAAGGCAGTAAAGAAGCTGCAACAGAAGAAATATTGTAAACTACGGTTTTTTGATGCAAAATATTTGTCTAAAAACAACCAGAAATAAGCTTGAGTTAAATACTCACCAACTTCAGTCTGTCTTCAAAAATCTTTGCCGGTTACGTTTTTCTGAAACAAAATATTTATGTTCCATTTACGTTTTATCATTTTATTTCCACTATCAACAATAAAAATATACTGAGCTGGACAAAGTACTTAGCACTTGCAAGAAGTGCCTATAATAAACAACATGTTCATTAATGGATTTTGGTTCCCAGTGACTCAAGTAGTAGTGGTACATGAATGGTAAAATTCGAGACTCGCTGAAACGCGGGACCCTTAATTTAACATCCGAGACCGAGTCTCTAAACTTCAAGTACCACACTACAAGTAAAAAGCGTCACTTCAGTGTTGGCAAACATCAATTATCTTAACGAATTCTAAATCAAATTTGGTAGTCATTTGAATGCATATGTTGGGCCGTTATACCAGCCGGTGTACATATAACCATGCGGGTCGTCACAAACTTCCTAGTTATTTGAGTGCTATTGTTCTACACAACAAACTCTGTAGATGAAGTGACACATATAAACCTGTCTAAACTAAAGCAATTAAACGACTTGAGACGATTAGGAACGATTATATGGAAGCCGGGCTTTAGAAGCCTTTGCTCAGGTTTCCAATGGCTTTGGGAAATCTTTTACTGATACGGAATGTCTTGTGCTGGAGTACAATCTCCTAAAGCCATGCGCCTACGTATAGGTGATGTGTATGTACTGACCAGTTTGTTATAGTATATTATGAGAGTCTACAATAAGTTATATGCGCAGACTTCAACTTTTTCATGAAAGACTTCAGAAAATTACAACAATAATTTTTTATCCCGTTTGTGCAAATTCAGATGTCGTGACTATGGACTGCAAAGGAAAGCTTTTGAGTGTTCTCCAATAAAACTGAAAGCTCCAGTCGGTTTTGTTATTGGGTTAATGCAACAAAGGAATTCATACAGTACTATCAACCTTTTAGGACTCAAATGAAAAAAGATGGTTATTGAAGTTCGAATGTTCAAAGTAGTTTGCATACACTAGTTTTGCTAAAAATAGAACGTCTTATTTGTGGGCCGACGCTAAATGTTTTTAATATTTAATAGCCTCAAATATTCTTAAAATGTTCTTAATATAATCATAAGTGTTTGTTGTACTTATTTTCATTTTTGAACAATGTTTAGTTTATGAAACAAACTTTAGTCACTGCTGGCTGCTGTCCTGACACTGTATGTAGTCCAAGCAGATTCGAGCTTGTTCGATATTCAGTTATAAATATACAAGTAGATCAGTAGAGTAAAAAAACTGAAATAAAGAGACCTGCAAATTGTTCTTGCAAATATCCACTTACAATAAAAACTTTGCTCCACAAGAGTAGATTCAATACAGAATATAAGTTACTTCTTCGTGGTTATCAGCAATTATTAAATTTTCAACAACGGATATTGCGTTTCTAGCGTTCTGATTGGTTCTCTCAATCTCGGTTATGAGCTCATATACCGTGTTCAGCGAGAA
>JANSTR010137507.1:0-11700 GCA_025434805.1 Antipathozoanthus remengesaui | reverse complement strand
CCTTACTATCCATGCCCTACCCTTACTTCCCTCCATTTTCAAAGTAGCTGCGTGGCACCTGTTTGCCAGTTAAACTAAACTAACTAAACCTTTGTTTTGTTGGTTTGTTGAAAACTTGGAAGAAAAATTGAAAATCTTTAGTGAAGAGTGTTTATCAAATTGACAATAATTCTTCGGATGTTCGATATTTATTGCCTTCTTCACTGAAAATACATTTATTCGGTAGTGTTGGAAGTTATCAATTCAGAACCAAGTGCTACTATGAATGCACAGTTAAGGAAGACTCAAAATGAGCATTAATCAACATATCAACGAGATACTCGATACCGAGAAGTTTCTTTAATATTCCTGATCCAACAGAATATCAACCATTAAGCTCCTCTTTGTCTGAGAATTCTATCAGATATAAAATCTGCATAAAGTTGTTTATCTGCTCTTCCAGCGAATCCTCGTTTTCCAGATATCTGCGAAATACAACGTTATAGAAACGATTACAAACATACATCGCTATACTCTGATGAATAAATACATTATTCCACTGTAAGTTTGTAAGTAGCGTAGAAGCGTTGATACTCTACTCAGGCTTTTAAGGAATAAAATTCCGGATATAACCTTGAGCCACTCAAACAACAAGAAACTATAGGAAATTCTTAAACTTGAAATTGCAAAGCTTTAGAATTTAGTTTGTTTAAAATACAAATAATTTCATATGGCTAAAAAGGGCTGAAAAACCGAGCAAAAGACATATTTAATGACATTATGAATATGCATGACTAAGGTCGCTAGCCTAGCTTACTGCATGTTCAAAAATCATCCTTCGTGCGTTCGCTTGGGTTTTTTTATGTACAAAACCTCTCGACCACATCAAAATTAGTGAAATTATTATTGTAATTTGTCACAAATTACCTATTAACATTCCATACCAATTAAAGGTGAAACGTGCTGCGTATAGTTTAGTATCAAATCAGACTGGAGTTTCGAGCGCCTTTCAAAGTAATTCACCGATCCAGAAATGAATGAAAGGACTCGGTCTGTCCACCAAAACGGTCCCAGAAGGCTTTAGACAATCCATCATTAACAATCTTCCCAATGTTATTGTTTTGCACAATAAGTGTGACTTTATTTTATCCAATAAACAATGCGATAAGGAAAGTATATTATCTTAATCACACCGAAGTCTGTACTCACTAATGACTGTGTATTGTTCGTTATCTAAATTAGTACTTGTAGCGTTGCTTTCTCGGACCGTTAAGGCTGGCACTAGCGACGCAATGACGCAACCACATCATCCATGAAATTATTCTTTTATTCTGTTGATATGAACTGTGACTGATGTGGTGTTCATAAAAGAATATTTTCATGGATGATGTGCTTGCGCTTGCGTTTGCGTCGCTAGTGTGAACACGGTGTTTGAAGGCCAATATTACCAGATCCTTCCGATCATTTGACTTTTTGTTTGCTAAAAAAGTAAACTCAACCAGCAGGCTGAGTTTATGAAGAAAACGTGCGCGTATATTTTCCTGCCAAAACTGGCCAACATCCCACGTAGACTGGAGCGGGAGGGCTGAACAGCTTTGATACACAAGCAGGCTTAGGGTCAGTCTGGTCAGAACCAGTACTACTTTGTGCGCTCCATTCAACAACTGACTGGTCGGACCAGCCTGTCCATTAAATGGAAAGTTACCTCAAACAAGCTCATGTGTTTAGATGCCCTGCACTTTCCTAAATAATATCCATCAACGATGTTTGGATTTGTGTTCATGTCATGTAGTCCACTGTCGGTCAAATAAGATGTGTTGTTGTTGTTTTGAAACTACTGTAACATGAACTTCATATTTGTGTTTGAATACTGTTTTTTTTCCTAGATTGTTGAAAAGCCTACTCAAGCAAAGAAACAGCGCTTAATGCCTATGTCAAAGAACGTGGCAGATTCCGTTGGCAAGCTGGTGAGAGCTGCAGAGAACCTGAAAGGTATATTGGACTGTGACTGTGTAATGGTTGGGATAAGAAAACGAAAGTCAACTTTCGGCCAAGCGAACTCACAAGTCAGCACAATTTCGCCTTCAAATTTTCCTGACTTGCGATGTGTTCACAAACATACTCACTAAAGTCCTTCAGAACTTGTCCTATGTCGGGCTAGTGAAATTGATAACCGCTGCAAAGATCAAAAATTAGATGTGGGGTTTGAGGGCATTAGGTATTTTCAGATCATAGTGTTTCAGTCGTTTATTTGACAATTATGTTTTAAGAATAATACAAAAATCGATATGTTCCATAGATTTGCGCTGTCCTGCATGTGGTTTCCATTCTGTTGATTCCTCAGTTGTTCAAACATACTGGTGTAGGTCTAAAAAATGCGGGTTTGACTTGTACAAAAAACGTTGCTTGGAAGCTGATACGAAACCCGTAGCTGATCATTTGTAGGATTAATAAAATCATTGCCCGTTAACTGTTTATCATTGGCATCAATAGAATCACTTTCGCCAAAAAGTCAATTAAAACAAGACAACTTAATCCACCAAAAAGCATACATTTCTGCCCAAAGTATGATACATTTTGAACGAAATTATTACTTCGTGTTCCTGCCAGGAAAATAAAATCCATAATGAAACAATAGCCACAATCCACCCTAAACAGATCATTCGCTCCGTTTGCGTCTTGGAAAATTGAGCTTTTATAGGAAAATCCACTGGCTGATGCGGGTATTCCACGTTCAATTTCACAAGAAAAATAATTTGCACGAATAGTGAAGCCATAAATGCGATATGACTTTTTTTGAGTGAAATTTAACAAGGAATACCCGAATCAGGCAGTGAATTTTCCTTAAATCGCATAGCAGGGATGAATCTCGCAAGTAACATTGATGAGTGTATATAGACTTTTGCTAACCTGGAAAGTTGAGCAAGTGAGCACGCGAAAGCCATTTCAGTGCTCTGTCAACCAACTGGTCAGCCACAACATTTGACGGGAAAGTTTGAGGGCGCGCACACGCGGCACAAGTTGAGTGCAATTCCACGCTAAATACGTATTAGTGCAATTCCACGTTAAATACTTCCTCCTCAATCTAACAGCCGTTTCCGTTGATGTTCCCGTCGTCGTTGCTTAAGTTCCCTATTCATCTTCAAACTATACACCTTAGAGCATGCGCAAATCCGTAAAAGAACCTTTTCAAAGTACATGGTCAGTTCCTTATTTTCTCTGTTTGTACTCCATTAAATTCTAACCACCCAACTGTCGGCCCTCCCATCTCAGGTGCCGACTGGGTGAATCCGGAGGACCCTAATGTAATCGCCGAGAACGAACTGTTGGGAGCTGCGGCGTCTATTGAAGCCGCCGCTCGTAAACTTGCTGAGCTGAAACCCAAGCCAAGACCGAAGGTAAATATGTCAATGTAGAGTGAGTAGGATGTGGGTCTATCTGGGAACGTTTTGTCGTATGTTTGTGGCAACTTGATCTTGGATTCTGATTGAATGATATATTGATTGATTGATTGATTGATAGCAAAAGGTAATGATGCCTTATTATAACCGCTGTATTATATATAATTTGTCTTCATTCCTCGCAATTTCGTAAGTGTCATTGCCATCGTCAGTGTTATTTTGCTCTGGTTGTTTCAGTTGGTATAACTATTGCTGTTACTGTTGCAGTCTACTGTTCTCAGCTGTTGTAACAGTTGCTGCTGCTATTGCTGTTGCTGCTGTTGTTGCAGCTATTGCAACTATTGCTGCTGCATCTATTGTAACTATTGCTACTGCTGTTGCTGTTATTGTAACAGTTGCTGCTGCCATTGCTGTTGGAGCTATTGTAACTATTGCTATTAACTGCTGTTTCGGCTATAGTTGTAACACTTGGTACTGCCATTGCCATTGCCATTGCTGTTGCTGCTTTTGCTTTTATTTTGCTATTGCAATTGTTGTACTGATCAATATTTTATGTTAACAGGAAGCAGATGAATCCCTGAACTTCGAAGAACAGATTCTGGAGGTAGCTAAAGCCATCACAGCAGCCACTGTTGCACTTGTGAAGGCTGCGTCCAGTGCTCAGAGGGAACTTGTGGCTAAGGGACGGGTGGGTGCCAGTTCTAACTATCATTCACTAAATTTACTTTATACTTATGTGGCACACAAGGTAAAGTAACACAGTAGTATTGTCTCCAGGAGATTCCTGGAAAGTATAAAAAATATATTTTTTATACCTTGAAAATCCATTGAGTCGTCCAATAACTCTTGGAAAACTCCTGGAAAATTGAAAACTTTTTTCTTACATTTTGAGTTAGTAGTATTAATTTTTTTTGATTGGCCAAGCAAGTATACTTTTTATTTCTTGTTTGATATAATTTTCTGATCTTTCTGAACGTTTTCGAACGATCGGATAACGTTTTAAGTCGTTTCCCTGTTTTAAAAACATCTTACCCTAGCATATGACAAAAAAGGACTTCTTTGACTCTACTCGATGTTGTTCAATATCAACTGTTCATTGAAGCTTATTATCTTCCAGTGAAAACTGACTTTTGTGTGTTATACCTCTTGGCAAACTCTCAGACAACTAGTTTCAAAGATGCATTTCCGTCCACCCTTAACATTACGACTCCAAGTTGTTATTAGGATTTCTGAATAGTTTTGTTCAATTTCAGGTTTGCTCGGCTGCATCCGATCCTAGAGAAGATGGTCAGTGGTCACAGGGCCTTGTTTCAGCGGTAAGTAAAGCTCCCAAACCGATTTCCAGCCAAGGGTAATCATGGTGTTGTGTGCTGTTACCAATACATACATACCTTACGATATCTGCTTTCTCCGTTTTTCACACTGCTTTGATCAGTCCTCAAAACATCCGCAGCTGTACAGGCGATCTATTTTGTTCACTCCAGTATGTACGCAGTAACCATCCATTGTTAAACCAGTACGTACAGTATTGACCGTTATTATCTAACTTCAGGCCGCGCAGTAAAAAAACCCATATTTAGGCCTGGAACGAGTACAAATATCATGCGATATTTGACCTGTGGAGGTTATTCTGTATAGTAGCAAATTAGTCACGCATCACGCGCGGATTTTTAATTCATTGCAAAAATAGAAAAAGGTAATAATAATAAAGCTCTTATTAGACAGTTCAGTGTGTGGTATGCGTGGAAATTTTTGGTTAATTTCAGGTCCTTAAGTTGCCGTATGACCTCTAGCTCTCGAGCGGCAGTCATTGCAAATTGTGTTTACATTTCATTTTTTTCTGCAAACGAAAAATTATTAAAAAAGCTCCAATCTTTATACGATGTATTTACGATGACAGCTACTTCGGCTTGACTAATTTCGAAATCAAATTGTACCCAGAAACAGCTGAAAAACAGCCCCGATTCCACAATAGCCAGATGACAATCAAGATTACAGTTTCAAAATGACCACCAAAGCTACATATTAAATATCTTACTAACAGTAAAACTGCAAAAAAATTGTCTCTGCAGTCATATGTTGCAACATTGAAGACGGGGGGGGGGAAGGGGCTGAACTATTAAATGTTTTGTTTTAACATTTTCACCATTTTGATATTTTCGTAGTATTACAGTTGTTCCAAGACTAAGAATTTGACCTCTCGGGCTTATTAACCAGCTTGTCCCAACAACGTTTGACCATGATTGTAGCTATCGCTCAACTCTATAAATGTTAGAATAGGAAAGAGCTTGTCAAACTTGGTATATACTGAACAATGGGGAGAAGTACAGAGAAGGTCAAAGTTAGTAGATAATGAACAATGGGGAGGGGTATACTACTCTCTATAAATGCCAGAAATGGAAAGAGGAGGTCAAAGTTTGTAGATAATGAACAATGAGAAAGGGCATACTACTCTCTATAAATGCCAGAAATGGAAAGAGTGTGTCAAAGTTAGTAGATACTGAACAATGGGGAGGGATATACTACTCTCTATAAATACCAGAAGTGGAAAGAGAAGGTCAAAGTTAGTAGATAATAAACAATGGGGAGGGGTATACTACTCTCTATAAATGCCAGAAATGGAAAGAGAAGGTCAAAGTTAGTAGATAATGAACAATGGGGAGGGGTATACTACTCTCTATAAATGCCAGAATAGGAAAGAGCAGGGGACTCGTTTTGAGTTTTACCAGTAATGACCTCACTTTCGATTAATAAGTAGTTTTTGTCACCAAACACTGCAGAAGAAAGTATAAGTGATATGTATCCTACCGACATTCATGTATATTATGAAATCCTTTTTTAATGTTTTTATTTGTTACCTTTATAAACAGATTGTTACAGTTTGTATTTAATGTTACAGAGATTTGATTGTAGTTCAGTTTAGAAATCACAATAGCTAGCACAAAACTACATTGCTAATTTATTTATATGCAAATATATGCGTGACCTCGTTGTGTGTTCGAGGGCTAAGGATTGTTACGCAGCGTGGACCATTTTAATTTAAAATTTTCTTCACAACTGTTTTTCTCCGAAATGTATTTCTCAATTTGGTATGCATAATCGATTTCTAATTCATTATTAATATCTTGAATTTCTGAGAACTGCGTGTGAATTGTATTTTGCACTATCTCTGATTTTCTGTAATTGTGTGTTAGCAGATTATGTTCGGTAAACGCCTTAGAGTTTAAAAAGAAATCGTAAATTTGTCAGTTGCTGGTTTTCACCTAATCCCCAGAATTTCAAATGACAATAATTCATAGCGGCCATGTTGGTGTCCGGTCCCCAACAAAAGAATCTATGGCGGCTGTGACGTCACATGCCAACTTTGAGTTGGTATTCATAGAAATCATTTCATTGCAGGCCCGAATGGTTGCTACAGCCACACACACGTTGTGCGAAGCTGCTAATGCGGCGGTTCAAGGCCAAGCAAGCGAGGAAAGGCTCATTGCGGCAGCCAAGGCAGTCTCCAAATCAACAGCTCAGCTGCTATTGGCTTGTCGTGTGAAGGCCGACGCTAATAGTGAAACTCAGAGACGATTACAGGTATGTAGAAGTTGCGGTCAGGGAGAACCAATTGTAATGATGTGTATGGGGGAAGGGAGGGTGAGGATGAGGGAAACTGATACTGAATCAGAGTGAGAGTGAGGGTAAAGATCATGGCGAGGATGATGACAAAGGCATAGGTGAGGATTGACATAGCATAGTATTTAAGGGTAAAGATAAGGGTTTGGTGACGGTAATGATTGGAGTATGGTAAGGATAGAGAACAGGGCATGGTATTTAAGGGTAATGATTAGAGTATGGTGAGGATAGAGATCGGGGCAAGGTACTTAAGGGTAGAGATTAGGGTATGGTGAGAGTAATGATTAGGGTATGGTGAGGATAGAGAACAGGGCATAGTACTTAGGGTAATGATTAGAGTATAGTAAAGGTAAAGATTAGGGTATGGTGAGGGTAATGATTACAGTATTTCTGAAGGTAGAGATTAGGGTATGGTGAGGATAGAGATCAGGGCATGGTACTTAGGGTAATGATTAGAGTATAGTAAAGGTAAAGATTAGGGTATTGTGAGGGTAAAGATTATGGTATGGTGAGGATAGGGATCAGGGCATGGTACTTGAGGGTATGGTGAGTGTAATAATTTGGGTATGGTGAGGGAAATGATTAGGGTATTGCTGAGGGTAGAGATTAAGGTATGGTGAGGGTAATGATTAGGGTATTGTGAGGGTAGAGATCAGGGCATGGTACTTAGGGTAATGATTAGAGTATGGTGAAGGTAAAGATTAGGGTATTGTGAGGGTAGAGATTAGGGTATGATTAGCGTAGAGATTAGGGTATGATCAGGGTAGAGATTGGCGTATGGTGAGGGTAGAGATTAGAGTATGGTGAGCGTAGAGATTAGGGTATGTTGAGGGTAATGATTTGGGTATGGTGAGGGTAGAAATTAGGGTACATGGTGAGGGTGACATTTGTACAAGTGAGGATGAATGCGATGATAATGGTAAAGATGAGAGTGAATATGAGGGTGAGATTTAGACAGTGAAACAATAGATGGTTTTTATCTTTAAGTTCCCGATTAGAAAGTCACATACTTGGCAGAAACAGTTCTCTGCATTGGATAGAGGCCAGAAAGTTTTTTCGGGTTTTGTAAATTCGTTGTTAATTAATTGAGACATCTCTTAGACATTTTTTATTTTTAATAGGGTTTTTTTCATTTTTTTTGTGTTGGTCTGGCAGAACTTAACATCCCTGGTCTAAAACAGATATACCGTAGCTGTCGAATAGTTATTCATTTCATTTATAAGTTTCTTCTTGTTGGTTTTGATTCAACTTCAGTATCTGCAAACCTGGCGCGTGTGTAAGAAAGTAGAAGTATTTGTTTCATGCACATATTGCCTTCTTATTATATGGCAGCAGTGTTTCTTAGATCTGTAACTGATTTCCAGCATTCTAATTGGCTGAAACTTAGGTCAATAACCTTATTATATGGCAGCACTGATTCTTAGGTCCGTAACTGATTTCCAGCATTCTAACTGGCTGAAACTTAAGTCAGTAACCTTATTTTACGGCAGCACTGGTTCTTAGGTGTGTAACTGATTTCCAGCATTCTAATCGGCTGAAACTTAAGTCAATAACCTTATTATATGGCAGCACTGATTCTTAGGTGTGTAACTGATTTCCAGCATCCTAATCGGCTGAAACTTAAGTCAATAACCTTATTATATGGCAGCGCTGGTTCTTACGTCTCTAGCAGGTGTCCTGCATTCTCATTGGCCGAAACTCAGATCAGTAACTTACCGTATAGACTTTCCACCTGCACTGGACTTGCATATTTAGAATACAAATACTTGTCACGACAAAAGATATACACAAACAGCCACATAATAAAAATCCTAAAATAAACCTCGTTTGCTCAGTCTGACCAGGGGTATACTCTACCATCATCTTTCTCAGTTTCTCCCAGACCTTGTTTCGCTCGGTCTGTACAGTGATAGACCGCGTGAAAAATATTCTCTCAAGCAGACCTTGCACTCGGTTGTTAAGATTATTCTATTGATACAAGCAATCAAGTCTTTGAGCCATTGCCTAATTTCTTACCGAGCGGGAGACTGGTACTGCCTGTAAATGTTTGCTAGTGCCAGTTTCCCACGCGCTTGTAAATAGGGAGATCGCTAATGTCAAGATGTGCGGGGAACTGAAACTAGCGGACATTTGCGTACAGTGCCAGTCACCTGCTCGGTATGAAATCAGGCAATTAGACGTAAAAGCGAGTAGAGTGGCAGTAAGATTCAGGAGGAGTTAAATTAAACAGCTTTATGACGGCACGCGTGTGGTAATGTGCTATAAATTATTACTCCTCAACAGAATGCTGGTAATGCTGTTAAGCGTGCTGCTGACCACTTAGTAACAGCGGCTCAAAAGGCAGCCATCTTTGAAGAACAGGAGACCACAATCGTTATCAACCAGCGGTTTGTGGGCGGTATTGCTCAGGAACTTCAAGCACAGGAAGAAATTCTTCGTATCGAGAGGCAGCTGTCCGCCGCGAGATCGAATCTCCACAAGATTCGTCAGGCCAAGTATCGACCCGAGGATGATGAATAGACGGAACGTTTTGAACTAGTCGTTATGAATCTGACTCAACACCAGACGTGTGTTGAAATTTATGTGAAAAACTGAGTAGGACAGTCGATCAAACTCTGTGCTTGTGTTGCCAATTCTTGATTAGTTACTGTCAAGGTTAGCAAAGCTTCCATAATGATTATTTTTCGCAACAGAAGTAATATAGTAAATTATGAAGTATATAAAGCTGTCCCATATACGATCAACAAAACTTGTTCATCAAACCTGTCAACTTTAATCAATAGAAGTGGAACTACACTTTCTTCGTTCTGTGCGATCTTTCGTTGAAGACAAATTGGCGAGGAGACGGTTTCGAGTATGTGTGTTCGAAGTTTTCCCATCACTGCGTGCGGTTTTGCCTGGCCTAAAGGCGCCATCCCACAAAGCCTCGCGAGACTAGTGACAAGAGCGGTTGTTTGTCCCGTTTCTTTGAAGAAATGAACTTGTCAAAATAGGATATAAAACAGACAAGGTGTGGTTATTAGAATTGATAAAGGAGCAACCCTTTTGCAACTTTAGCCGGTATGAAACATTTTCAATGCATTAAACATCGAAAAGTGAAATAAGTAGCGGCCATTATGAGATCGTTTAATGCGCGCTAAGTCTTCTGGGATAGTACCACCATATGATCAATTCAGTCAGGCGTTCCAAGCGTTTATTATGAATGGCGACCATTTTGTGAGCGCGAAGTCTTCTGGGATGGTGCCGTATGATCAATTCAGTCAGGCGTTCCATCCGTGCAACAGCGCCTCACCTAGAGGACATGGTATTTTGGCGATATGCTTTAGTTCGGTAGTCGTTTCTATTGTGTTGTGTCGTCCATCTCTTGTGCAAACAGAGAAAGGTTCGTAAATGTTTTTTTCATAATACCGCCAAGCGTTGCTAAAAAACGCAGATTTAAGTAAAACGAATTAAAAGTTGCAGCAAGCAACAGAAAAAACGTTGGATATCAAAAGTGTGAAATAGAGACGATATATGAACTCAAGTCCTTGCTGAAGACGAGGGGAGGAACACCAAGTAGCGTAACATATTTGAAAGACTGAAGAAGTATTCATTGCTGCTGCCACAGGTGTGTTGTTGAATTTTATTGGGCTCAGATAGCTTGGCATTTCCTTTTTTGTTTGTTAAAGGAACATTTTTCTCAAAGTGATATTCCAACATTATTAAAACACGATATATTTCTTGGAGCATGTTTATTTTTCATGTATTGCGAGTTTATTGCTGTGATAAATTGCTGATAACAAAATTTTCTCATCTACAAGGTTTGATTAATCGAATTAGAAATAAAGCCAATTGATAACTGAATACGCTAAAGGCGTCCTATCATTTCAATTCTGAAAGTGATGACCTGCCTGACCATGTCATACACGTGCGGTCGGACCAAACGTAGTTAAAAAATCTCTATAAATGTCCAAATGCCCGAGTATTGCAAACTTTATCAAAGCAGACTTTTGCTTGTCCGCCTTCAATGGACGCTGAGTCGATGGGAAGCAACTTGTAAAGTAAAAATTGTATGATAGATGTTTGTAATGACACTAACAGAAGCAATAGTAAAGTTGACTTTTTGAAAACGGATGTCTTCAGAACATGTAAGTTCTATTGATACGAACATTTAAAGAAGAAAAATAGGCAGGGGGGAGGAGAGGGTGGAAAATATATGTAGATATAACTTTTTACAAGTTTATCACTACTATTGCCAATGCTAAGTAAGGCTATTTAGGATTATGAAATATATTGGTAAAAGACTTACAAAATTTTGTTTCTTGCGTCATACCGGTTGCCATGACTACAGGAGGCTCCAGTAACGTCATTACCCATAAGCACCTGTTGTGGCGTCATCGCCACAAGAGAGGAGAGACCGAGGTCGAGGAATCAAAGGCGAAGATCAGGTGGGTCCTTTGTACTAGTCCGGACGCTGACATTAATACAATAGACACACATATAAACGTATGTAGAAAACACACATATACAAGGACATAGACTTGCCACAAGTCGCCTCACAAATCACACGAGAGGAATTTTCCAAGGAAACGGCTGAATTCGAGCGCCGAAGGCGCCAGCTAGAGAGTCTTGAAGCGACGAGTGGAGCGAGGCGCGAGAGATGAGGCGACTTGTATCACTTGCAGGGCGCCAAATTTCACCGGTGGATTTTTCCACCGGA
>JANSTR010137396.1:0-11700 GCA_025434805.1 Antipathozoanthus remengesaui | reverse complement strand
AAAATATCAGGTTCAAGAAAATTAATGAGGTTTTAAATTTTGTACCGGGGTTTGAAAATTTTGGTGAACGATTGTACGGGGTTTGAAAATTCTTGACGAAGCATGAACGGGGTATAGAAAATTGGTCGCGATTTCTTGCTCGTTTACCAGCTCGGTTACCCAAATAAATAACGATCAGTCCCTAAGGAGGCAACAGTTGGTAGGTGCCTGAAACGGAATCTCCTGGAGTCAGGCGATAAGGTTGCTGCCCAGTTCTTAAGGTATGTAGCAGCATCAGATGTTTGCTAGCAGATCAGGTGACAAGTGTATTGTTTGAGAAATACACGATCTGAACCTGTGATCAAAGAAAGAGCCGCACTTCTTTTGGCGTGCCAATACAAGCATCAGGAGTTCTGGACTTCCTGTTGGATCGCACGGCATTGTGGGTAGGTGGGTCCAGAAAAGTGTGCATCGACTTACAGCTTCCGCCATATTGGATTACATCGAGTGACGCTTGACCTTGCTTCTTGTTTTTAACCTTATAATTATTGCTTAGAACCGAACTGATATTATTTCACAGGTAAGATATCCTGTTTACAAAAGTAATTTTCAAAGTAGAAAGTCAAGATGAGCAGCGAAGAGCCCAGCGGATACACGTTCGACGAAGTCAAAAGTTGGAAGGTGGAACCTCTGAAGTTGTTTTGCCGAAAACGGAGAAAGTTACTGGAGGGAAAGATGAACTAGTTGTTCGTGTCTTCGCCGCTTCGGAGATGGGCATAACAATAACACTCACAGCTGAAGAACTAGTCAAAAAGACAGAACTCGAGAAGGCAAGGCTTCTAGTAGCAGGAAATGTAAAACTTCGAGATCCCCAGCCATTAAAGACTGGCTGGTTGGATGAAAACAATGGCATGGAGCCGGGGCCTCCAATCCTGGACCGCTTATTCGACTCTGGCTTTCTAAAGGAAATATTCTTCCACGAAATATCGAGAGAGTCAACTGTTTCCTGAAGGCCAAGTGCACTCATTCTATGAGTATCTCCACACCGTTTACAGTTAGGGTTGCAGAACTCAAATCAAGTGGCGAGATCTTCAATGCTTATTGCACTTACGTTACAGCGTAAGAATTTTCTTTATTTTAGCTTGTTTTAAGTTGTGTTCATAACATATTCTCAATACTTATTT
This sequence comes from Antipathozoanthus remengesaui, assembly GCA_025434805.1. Taxonomy (NCBI): domain Eukaryota; kingdom Metazoa; phylum Cnidaria; class Anthozoa; order Zoantharia; family Parazoanthidae; genus Antipathozoanthus; species Antipathozoanthus remengesaui. Next base: position 10,537 of record JANSTR010137396.1, on the reverse strand, counting down.
TCTCAATATATTCTCAATGTGGAAATATAGTAGAGATATGGAAGGGAAAGCAAAACAGGTATATATAAACACTTTCAAGAAAAGCAGAGGGCGCCAGACTTTGTGCGAGCGTACATCTTGTATTTCCCGCGCGCGGGAACAGAGCAACACCATACGCTCGTCCGACAGGTCATATCAGGTTCCTGTCCTGATTTCATTTCAAACCAAGACAGTGGCTTGATTTCGTTGGAAATCACGACAGTAACCTAGCCAGATCTGGCATGTGATTGGTTGAAATCATTTGCAGGGATAATAAAGGGCAATATCAAACCCCTATCACAGTAAACAAAAGGGGAATAACAAACTTGGTCATTACTTTGCCAATTGATGGATGGGTTTGAGGTTTGAAATAAATATATATACTTGTTGATTGTGCTGATAGCTACTAATTGCAGTGCTCTGTCGGCAGTTATGATAGTTAATAGACCAGGCCCATCACAGGAGGAAGGGGGGAGGGGTACTTGGGACTTTGAGTACGGGGAGGTGCAAATGAGGCCAAAAATCCCTTGACCTCAGAACCCTCCCAAATATGTGTTATCTATACTAAATGTCATGAAGATTTAATATTTATATGGAGTAACATACTTCCCTATCTAAACCTTACTTGCAAAGAGGCTTGTATAAATTGCATAATGCAGAACAAACAATGATAATGTTATCAAGATTATCAATAAGAGAGATAGGCAGTTCATTCTTGATTAAGCAGAATGTTTTCAGCCGTCTGATTGCCTGTTCTACAAAATTGGTTTTCTGTACATCACCTTTCGTGAACTGTTCTAGTCCACGCTTCGCTGGCGGAAGAAAAAGGTCATCTCTGTGAAACAAAAGATCCTCAGTAACAGTAAATCAACGATCTGCCACTACTGCGTCATATAGCTCAAGGAAGCTGTAAAACTTTGACTCTGATATGAAGTTGAAGGCCCCATTTGGGGAGATCGAAACTAGGATTTTTGCGGTATTGTGGTGTTTGTAATCTGACCACGTCGATGCTCTGGGAGACTTGGGGTTTCAACAAAATTGATGTGCAGTCTATAATATTGCGCACCTTGCTGTATCCTGGTTTCTTTACAACATCCATGCTAGGATTGTATATTAGGCATTTCAGTTCACTAGCCAAAATTTTGACCCATGTGTTGAAAATATTTGATACTGTAGTGCGGGAAGTGACAAATCTTTGTGCCAGGTCTGCATTAGTGGATCCCAAACGGAGTTTCATCATTGTTAAGAGTGAATGTAGGTAAAAATCGAAGAAATTTAAAAAATAGTGGCCACGCTCAAAAAATCGATTTGGCTCATTTTTTGTCCATTGGTAGGGCTATGTATTGCAATAACCGAAATATGTTTGGTTTGTTCAAATATTCAGTGGACGGGAGAAATCCGTTAAAAACCGTTATAACAAAAAAAAAGTTCAAATTCCACTTTGCGAGAACCTGAAATTATGTACTTTTCGAACCGTTCTCGAGCCGACGTAAATATATCACCACAACTCTTTTAGGTTTATTTTAATACTTTCGTCCTTTCTTAGTCAGAATATATGTATAATATTAAGTGTCGGTTCTTCCAGTAGGAACAAATCGATGATTTTGAGAACTCACTTACGACCTCTTGAAAGATCCTATAAAGGAGCCTAAACAAGCAGTGAATTTCCACATGTGGTAGTCATTCAAAACTTCTAATATTTTAAGAGTAGATACTAAAAACATGAATTTGTTTATACTTTTGGGTTTTTGTCACTTTTTGAGATAGCCGCAAGCCGAACTTCGATGAAAATACAAATTCACACGGAATGAAATGTACCGCAACAAAGTGAAGATTGCGAATATCACATACAACAACTAAAGTAATTGTCCTCAAATATGCTGTCATATTTACACGATATACAAACAATATTTTATCGTATTAAACATTTACATCAGCAAACAGTATAAGTTTGCAAATTGCTTTACAGAATGTGTTACAGTGCATCTACTCTTACATATTTAAAGCAATAGAAGTGGTTACGTAATTTATTTAGGGAGTGTCCCAGTATAAAATACAGTACATTGCCGTTGGTTCTGACGGACAAGACAAAGTCTAAACTTATTGCATCTACTGATATCTAGGTTGTTTACCATTTACAAAATATTTCCGGAAATTCCGGTTGGAAGGTTAATGAAACACGATGTTGTAGCTTTTCCCGATGGAAAATTTCTGGGATCAGTGGGATTTCTGAAAAGGTAGTCCTTTTTTTACGGTTGGAAAATTCCAAATGGGAAATTCGTGTATTATTTGCCAGTGGTCAGGTTTAAACCAGTTCCCAGCTTTTTCAAGTTTATCAGCACCCGGCCACGCACGCTCAGTCTCGTCTACTCGGCCAAATATGGCGGCCAACTTGGCAAAAAACTATATGTGCTCGTGCTGCGGTTATAGCTCAGAAGATATCAGCGTATTTTTGTAGCATCAGTGCTTGGCGAACTTTGAAGGTATTTATAAAAGGTGTAAATTTAAGTGTAAATGCTAACAATTAAAAAGGGGAGTTTAGTATATGCCAAAAATGTGCAAATTATCAGTTGTATCTGATATTATCTGCTACATATGTATGCACAGGAGGCTTTGCTGGTACATGTACAAGTAATTTCTTGGAGTTACCAAGTGTACCAGGGCTATCCAACTCCAACATATCAAGGAGAACTACAACTACAACTCCTTCTGTTTCTTCGGAAATCCAAGATGGGCAGGGGCCAAGAAATTGGAAAGATGGAATGATGCAGATGTACGACTATTGATAACTGTTTGGAGTGATCATAAAGACTTATTCAGGGGGAAGGCCAACAAGAAACAAGTATTTGAAAAATCGCTGAGCAATTTACATTGTCTTCTGGAGGGAAGGTCACTGGGGATCAGTGTATGTAAAAATAGGGAAAACGTTCTTGTAATGGGTTTATTGATTTCGGTCATACGCAGAACTGAATCGGTCACTCCGGTTGATAAGAGTTGTATACTATGCACCTTTTCCGAAACCTTAAACTTTGAATGCCAAAAATCATTTCTTCACGCAATGAGTAGAATACGTTTGTTACAATCGTTTAGTAAATACATGTGTTCTAAAATAAACAACAGCTTGAAGTACAGTGATAACCTTTCTTTGAAATCCGGTAGATAATTCAAGCCGTGAACAAGGTTATCTAGGAAATCTTCGTTGTTTCCATTTCTTGGCTGCTTCTTTACAAAGTTTTGAATATAAGTCTCCATTGGCTGGTTTTCGACTAAAATTTTGAGTTCCTGCAAATGAGAAATCGAGGTAAATGTTAACAAGTACACTTTGTTGAGGGAACTCAACAACTTGATAATAGCCGAAAAGCATAGGCACTGAACTTGTAATACCGAAGATCATATTGTTGAGAAGTACGTAAAACCAGCTGTGTTGAAGAAAATAGATCAGAGACAGTTTGCAACAATTCCAAATTCCTCCACAACGCATGCGCTAATTAGCATGACACACAATTGGCTTGCCAGTACAGATGGAAACGGAGCTACAGCCGTTTCAAACACTGCACACCAGCAACTCTCAGTGGCTGAGTCCTCGTCGACATGTACCATGTTGTGGAGAGATGTTGTGCACATATCCAAACCCTGACTCTCTTCAACTTTAACATTGATTCTTTCCCAGTGTGCACTATTCTTAAAGAAGGGCGCTAGCGGCAATTAGGTTCAGCGGCCTATTTTGTCCACGGATCAATAGCATACACCATTAGAATTTATCAGCAGTGACCACTGTTCTTGCTTTATGCTGTTACAATCCTGGATGACCTGTGCAGTGGTCTGTGATGAAATTTTTTTGCAAGTGTTTGAAATCGCATTGTTTTAAGAACCTGGTTTAAATTTTTCCCAGGGGGATACTCCCATACATTTGCTATAAGGGCATGTGTTGCAGTGTTAAAGTTCATGATAATATCTCCGATATTCCAAATGTGTTAGGAACACATAAATTCCCATTTATGAATGATACATGACCCGAGGCAAAGACGATTGTGGCAATGGATAAAGTTTGTGTGAGTCAAGCGCAAGCTGAAAAAACGAAATTGGACATTGACACCATACTCTGTGATCTGTTCGGTGCATTTTAAAACCGAGGATTTCCCGTGCAGATACAATGTCTTGCCAGGTGAGGAAACTGTAAGGCCTCGGTTAATAACTGACGACATTGGATTCACTGCAACCCCCACGATACAGCCTACAGCGGCCGCAAAATCTCCACCACGCAAAATAAGTTGGAGATTGGTGAGTACATATATAAAATATATTACATTAAACAGCATTGCTTTGACTGTGGTCGGTGAAATGTGACTCACGCAAAGTGTCTGTACGTTCTTTATATTCAATACTCCCATGGCTTTCTCAGCTAAACAGAAAGATTGACAACTTTCTGGATGAGATGAGACAAGGAATATACGAACCCTACATGAAGCCAAACAACAGACCGCTAAAATTATGTGCACCACGAATTAAGCAACCATTCACCTGCTGTTACAAGGAACATACCAGTAGCCATCAACAGAAGATTGAACGAGATCTCCTCAAACACGGAAGTCCTTGACAAGGCTGCCCCAACCTACGAAACAAGTGCTAAATACTAGACATCACTTGCTATAACCCACCTTTCAGCAGTGTCTCCTTGTGTGAAACTGGCTGTTGACTAATGACAACTGAAATCTTTCGTACACCGCTAAAATTGTCGATTTATGAAAAGAGCTATCAAGGTAAGTTAATAGGGCTTGAACAGAAGCGCATTGCATATCTACAATTTCTTCAAGAATTTTGCCGAGTTTGAGGAAGTGTTTAGCGAAATATTTGGCAATTCCGATTCTGAAAACGATTGAGCTTGAAGGGGAAGAAACTGACGGAGAAACCAGTGCAAGTGAGAGTGAAGATGGAAGCGAAGATAAATCGAGCGATCGCGATCAGCCGCCAGGTCAGTGGAGTCAACAAGCAATGTCTGTGGTTTTCGAAGACTTCAACTCAACAACTGACAATGCCAACGAAATCGACACTTTTACATTTTTTTTATTTGATGCTGAAATTGTGGCCATGATTGTAACGGAAACAAATAGATATGCCCGTAAAAAGATGAAAGATGATCTGCAGCGTCTTGCAAAATGCGTAGACATGACCACAGAGAAAATCGAGGCTTTCCTTGGCGTTTCAATCATTATGAGGGAGAACTACCTTCCTTTAATCGCAGATTTCTGGTCCAGAAAGTCATGACCAATAACCGGTATGAAGAAATTATCCGTTACTTGCACTTTAACTTCTCCTCTTTTCAGCCAACACGGGAGGACACAAAGTTTGATCACCTCTACAAGATTAGACTAGTATTGACCTACTTCAACAAAATGCAAGAACATCTCCGTGGACGAAGAAATGATAGCTTTCAAATGTTGGCTTTCATTTAGACAGTACATGCCAGCAAAGCCCATAAAATATGGGTTTAATATTCACCGCAGATTCACAAAATGGCTTCGTGCTAAACTACAAAGCTTATCTCGGCAAGGAAAACGATCAGTGATCAAGCAGTCAAAAACATCTTCAAATGTGTTCAGTGCGGCATTGCTTTATGCCAGGAGCCCTGCTTCCTTCGTTATCACACTATGCCAACATTTTCACTTTTAGATACTGTATGGTGGATTTTCTTCTCGCAGAACTGAAAGAAAACTTTGTGAATTTGTTTTCAAAAGCAACGTTTTGTATTCATTTTTGAACTATTTTGTAAGGCCATGAAAAATGAGCAGTTCAGTGACGCAGTGTTATGGCAGCAGATTTGAAAAATTTTTGAAACTCAAATTTTTGACACAGAAAATGCATCGGTTTAGAGTTTGAGATTTATAGATTTTGCAATGATTGTGAATAAACAACTACTGGGATGTCTCTGGGATTGTTTGGGCCCCAGAAATTTACTGAGCATATATGTATTTTGATTTTGTGTGAATTTTGCTGAGCAGCTGTGGGAAGAGCCCAGGAAATAACAGTACTTTACCTTCGGGGGGCGGGGAGTGCCAATGGGGAAAGGGATAATTAGAGTTCCTCATTTCAAGGGTGCACGTGTTCATTGCTCCAGGTTACAGCTTTTTTCCCCATTATTTTACAGCAAGTTACTGAATAGGTTTCTATTTTCTATATTTTCTGTCTTCTTGTAGAAACGAGCTCAGAAGTGACAACACCAGAGGTTGCAAATGCAAGATTGTGAAAGTAAGAATTGTGTAAAATGCAAGAATGCCATATTGTATAATAATAGTGCTATGTCATGGTTCTCAATAAGAATCTGAGTAGAGGGTAAATCTTCAATAGCTGATAAAGACCTACCGAACATTTTCTTATGTTACAGTGTCTTAATTGATGACTAAATTTAGGTACTTCAAATAGTATGTCATAGATAGTACGTAGCAACTAAAATGCACATCATCAGACGTTTGTTTGATCTTGTTACTGCAGACAATGCACTTGTTGCCAAACTGCCAGCAGCTGCAACACAATCAAATCTGGCGTGGCCTTCACATCAATATAAATTATGAGCAGTATCTTGTCAGCCACCCTGGATATAACAGTCAATGATACCTTATGTATTACCAATAATTCCTACAGTATTACATGTATCAATGCAGTGAATATATACAAATTGCATTTTTTTTCTTTGTGTATTCCACAAATTTGAAAATAATGGTGTACGAGGTTCTTTATCATGCGTCACTACAGGTACAACGAACAAGGAACAACAATGGTTGGAAAGAATTGCAGTGAGACGCTGTTACTGTAAACACTGCACAATGACGAAGTGTTCGACTCGAAACTCATCCCGATAATTCAGTCACTGGAATTCATGAGTCGTCAGTACGACACTTTAATGGAATCAAACAAAAGCTTAACTGAAGAGAACACGGTTCTGAAAAGCCAAATAGGTCATTAAATAGGAAAAACCATGTTCATCAAATTTCTGTGAAAGTATCAAATTGTATTGGCATACTCTCAAAACAATCTTAACCCAACTTTATTATGATTTCCTTTATCCGTACTTGACATATGGAATGGTGGTTTGGGGAAACACATACCATACTAATATATATCCAGTCACCACACTTCAAACGAGAGTTATCAGGATTATGACACTCTCGAAATTTGATGATCACACTAGTCCTCTATTTAAATCTCTAAGTATTCTAAAATTTACTGATCTTTTATTTTTTCATAATGCTCTACTTATGTATCATTATCATGAAAAATTTCTCCCACCTATATTTGATGATTTCTTTAAACCAATATATAGAATTCACTCGCACAATACAAGACTTGCTTCCAGGTCTTCTCTACATATTCCACAAATAAGAACAAACTATGGCAAATTTAACTTGAGATATTTGGGAGCTAAAATTTGGAATTCAATTGAAGAAAATATTAAACAGCTAAAAAAGCGCTTATTCAAAAGAAAGTTGAAAAGTATGATCCTCGCATCATATTAGCCTGTTTTGATCCAAACTGTACATTGATATATATAGATATATTTTTCTATTGGACAGCCATATATATATGGGCTAACTAAATAGATGTATTTATTTGTAATTAATACTATTATAAGTACTTTTTTCTTTTCTTTATTTTTCGTTTCTCGACCGTTCTACATAGTTTATAAATAACAAGTAACTGTGACCCAGCTCGACTAACCCCAAGGTTATTCTGGGTAACAATTACCTTCTTTGTCTGTATTTTATTTCTTCTTTGTTGATTGTGGATATCATTTGTAATCAATAGGTATAAATAAATTTTTGCTGTTTGTTGTTGTTGTTGTCTGTTTGTTTAGAATAATAACAGTTAGGAAGTGGCCAAAATTTCCAAAGTAACCCTTTTAATAAGTTTAAACATGGAAATTACAATTTACTGGGTTATAATAGCTGTGTCTGTTCAGATTATTGGGCAGTTTTACCTGCCCTTTAAAACACTTATAAAACCATGAATAGGGGACCTTTTTGGCAGAATCCGATCTGTCAGGCCACTATATGGAGTGATTGAGGTACCTCCAGGTCACCCTGTGTGAAATTTAATATTATCACAGCATCACCATTATCAGCAATGATCCACTGCACTGAGGTAATACTGTATGACATTTTTGCATGTAATATAAAAAGCTCGCTAATTTTTGTTCCGGCAAGCTGGGCTGTCAGGTCACTGTCTTGTGTCATTGAGAAGGCACCTTACTTGACTTGGCCCAGTTGACTTGGCTTTATAAGAAAAGTACCAGATTCTGTTGGGAGCTGACCTTCAATTGATTGGTGGCCTGTCAGGGCAATCAACTTTTCCTTTTTCCCACTTGTCCATTGGACAAGTGAGATTCGAGTTTTGATCACTTGTCTGAGGGAAATTTCACTTGTCCCATATATTGCTTAAGAAATATGTTACTTTCTTACAATAATTAAGCATAGAATATATAGGCATGAACATTAGAAATTGCAAACAAACATGTCCTCTCATTGAAGAAGATCAAGACTCATTCAAATCACGTGCCACAATTCACACTTCGATGTACATCATGATTGCCGTGTCGTGTGTGCATGAACTGTGACAAGTTGTGTCAACAAGGACATATGCGAGAGAAATGAAATGTGTATTATGGACTAATATATTTTACAGAAGTCTGCAGATAGAAAATAAATGCACTGCGATTGCTACTTTGAATGGCAGAATTTTATAATTTATTGCAAGGTTTATGCATGATATAATACTGATCTATAATTCTGGTCGTCCGTGTGGACAAGTGCTTTTGCAAAGTTACTCGTCCACAAGCTGAACTAACTCGTCTCGGACGACCAGATGACTGAAAGTTGATTGCCCTGCCTGTCCAGGGAGAGTCAATTACTTTCATCTGCCCAACACTACAGAAACTGGGGATGGATCAGTGTCCTGTTCAGGGAGAGTCAATTACTTTCATCTGCCCAACACTACAGAAACTGGGGATAAGCGCTGGGATGAATCAGTGTCCTGCCCAGGGGGAGTCAATTACTCACTACAGAAACTGGGGATAAGCACTGGCCCAGACGAGTGAATAGGCTTGGAAATGGATCTTGCAGTTACATCAAGATCTTCACCAAACAGTCATGGAAGTAACTGTAGTTCCAGGGTAAAAAGCCTCTTCAAATCACTTTCTGAAATCAACTGCAAAAGTAAACAAAAAATTACCAAGCTTTTCATTATGAATTTCATTCCAGAGACTGATGATATGAAGAGGTTTGCATGATGAAAAAAGCATGGATCATTTGACTTACTGAAAAGGAAGGGTGGAGAGGTTTCCCTTGTGAATAAAGATGAGATGTGGGATTTCACCAATGTACTGTACAAAGCCAGGCCAGGATAGAAGAAGTAGTCAGGTTCAGCATGTAACAGGGTGGGGTAGATGGGTTGAATTTGTGAACAGGTTGGGTTTGATGGTTTAAGTTTGTGAGCAGGGTGGGGTAGATGGGTTCAGTTTGTGAGCAGGGTGGGGTATATGGTTTCAGTTTGTGAACAGGTTAGAGTAATGAGGTTCAGTTTGAGAATAGGTTTGGGTAGTGGGGTTCAGTTTGTGAATAGGTTGGAGTAGATGGGTCCAGTTTGTGAACAGAGTGGGGTAGAGGCCTTCAGTTTGTGAATTGGTTGGGTAGACCGAAACAGTTTGTGAATAGGTTGGGTAGATGAGTTCAGTTTGTGCACACCGTGGGGTAGCTTGGTTCAGTTTGAGAATAGGGTGGGTAGGTGAGTTCAGCTTGAGAATAGGGTGGGTAGATGGATTCAGTTTGTGAACAGGTTGGGTAGATGGATGAAGTTTCTGAATAGTTTTTGGAAGATAGGTTCTGTTTCTGAACAGGTTGGCATAATGGGGTTCAGTTTCTCAAGAGTTGGGGTAGTACGATGCAGTTTGTGAATAGGTTAGGGGAGATGAGTTAAGTTGTGCAAAGGGTGGGATAGAGAGGTCTAGTTTGTAACAGTTAGATGGCTTCAGTTTGTGAAAAGGATGGGGTAGACGGGTTCAGTTTGTGAACAGGTTGGGGTAGATGGGTTCAGTTTGTGACCAGGTTGGGGTAGATGAGTTCAGTTTGTAACAGATTAGGGAATATGGGTTCAGTTTATAAATATGTTGGAAGGTTGGGTACATGGGTTCTGTTTGTAAACAGGTTAGGGTAGATGGGTTCACTTTGTGAACAGGAGGGTGCACATAAGTTCAGTTTATGAACCGGATAGGGTCAAGAGGGGTTCAGTTTGTAAATAGGTTAGGGTAGATGGGCTTAGTTTATGAAGAGGAGGGTGCAGATAAGAGCCCGGTTACTCAAACACTAATCCGGGATTAAATCATAACCCACTGTTTCTTTCAGCTTGAAATTATTATGTGAATTTGGATCACAAATTTTGTATTAAATTATTGATTAAGTTTGGCTTCTGTTTGATGATAGATAAATTTCTTTTAACACTGGTCAGGCTTTATTTACACTTTAAGTTTGAG
>JANSTR010137285.1:0-11707 GCA_025434805.1 Antipathozoanthus remengesaui | reverse complement strand
TTTAGCTTCTCGCTGAACACGGTATATGAGCTCATAACCGAGATTGAGAGAACCAATCAGAACGCTAGAAACGCAATGTCCGTGGTTGAAAATTTAATAAAAACTGATAAACATGGGCATAAACTATAACTTTTATTAACGAATTTTGAGACGTCCTAGTTTGAGTTCGAATAAACGCTGGCCCCCAAATAAACGCCGGGACCCCGAGTTAAAACCCAGCCTTGTCAACCCGTCGTTTTACGGGGTAGGCGTCTAATCGGGTCAAGGCATTAAATCTAGAAAATACTGTATGCTCTGTAGTAGTTATATCACGGCTGTGCTGATTGCTAGTGATTGCTATCAAATCAATTAAGAACCTATTTAAGAACCTAAGTAGCCTAACATTCTACCAAATACTATTTCTATAAGAATATATTTAGGCTAATTTAAAAAATCTAGGTTCTAATACGAGGTTTTCTTACTCTATTTTTGCCAGCCACTTATATTCATAATCAAACCGAGAAACTATCCCTATAAAAATGTGTTTGGCACTGATGACTTATCACACTGTTACGAAAGTGTGAGTGTGGTTGGTTCGGCCGGTTAGATCTCCTACCGTCAAACCTAAGCCTTTAGTTCCATCCCCGTCCTTGCAGGACACAATCCACGGCCAGGAACGTTAAACGGTTGGGCTAGCGTCTCGACGTGATGTCGGGGAAACAACCAACTCACACATGTTGTGGTCTGCCACCTACATACAGCGGCAGCCAGAAACGCCTTTGTAAGCTCTAAAAACTTTGCGTCTTTATAATTCAAGCACCAGCATTCTGCAAGGGTAACAATTAATCGCCCAACAGAAATTTTACCTGAACCTAAAACAGACCTGTATATTAGTTTAAAAATGCTAACAGGACAACTCTGTTCGTGTTTTAGGGTATGTTCATTAAGGATTCCAACACACTCGCTTACTACAACTTCACCTCGAACAGCTTGGTGCAGCTGCAACTCAAGGAGCGCGGTGGAAGGAAGAAATAAACGAGCATCATCTATTGCCATTTGCCAAGTGTTACGTGTTCTCCGTCTATCGTGGCTGGACCTCCTCTGTCGGATGAGTTGTCAAGTGGATTCTACCAGTAAAGATAGGAAGTCGTAGGGAGTAACATGGACAATCGAAAGGCTCTTCTTTATTCCAGTGATGCACCCACGGAAGCGTACTCCCCTCCCCTCCCCACCCCACCCACGCCAGTATTTAACTCTGTTGTTACTGCCGTGATCAACCAAGTGGGCTAAATGTGAGATGTTTGCGCTTTCGTTGTTGTGTCGCTGGTGTGAAAAGACCTTAAGATTTAGACTACATCACGTAGGATGAAAAAGCTGTTGAAGCTACATTGTCTTTTTGCAAGTTAATTATTCTCAGACTGGCTGTTGATTTGTTGGAATATATTTGCTTTATTGTAATCTTGTAATACACCCAAACGTGCACTATGCGAGTATTTCAACTGTCGACATTCTCTTCTAGTATCAATGATGGGAATATGTGGCTCATTATCAAGAGTAGAAACAACAGAAGATAGCGTTAGAAGGGAGAACCAGAACGTAGTGAAAGCACATGGTCGAAATCTTTGTCTTATGTTCAGTCATGTCCGTTCCGTTCCATCTCATGTTTTCCCGTGGTAAATGGTATCATGCAATTTTTTTCCCTCAAATTAAGTTGTCAAATTTATGACATGCGAAAGAAGGCATTTCAGTAACTGTAGCAAATGCAAATGCACTTTTGAAAACTAAATGCTTAAACAATAAAAATTGAAGGATAATTGTGATATTTAGTCGTCTTTGGATGGCAATGCCGGCGTAGCAGAAGGTAGGGGGCGACACTCCTCCCCCATTTCAGTGTCGGGCCAAGTAACTAAGATAGGCCTCCTAGAGGAAAAAGAACTTTCGCTGTGCACTTTTTTCTCTGACCCCTCCCACCATGTCTGCGACCTTCCGTCGTTCTTCCCTTTTTGCATGTTCAGCTTTTACAAGTATAATTTCTCGTACTATACACAGCAAATTGGTTTCATTATTGGAACAGATACATACTGTAGGGATTGGGGCGGATCTAGAAATTAGAAGGTTTGGGAAGGGGGGCACCAATAGAGCGCCAAGAGCGCGAGTTCCCAGCTTAGTGTGGATGCATGCTTCCTCCGGAAATTTATAATTTTTAAACTCGACATGTCACTCCTTGCAATTTGAGTGTTGTTTTGATTACTTTATAAAGTTTATAATCGATGTCCGAATAATTCCAAAGGAGGGCACCCCCCCCTGTAGCAGCTACTGAGTTGCACGCCACTCCATAGAGCAGCTATTCAGTTGGTGGCACGAAGAGCGGAAAGTGGGAGAGAAAGCGGGACATGATTAGAGTGACATAGAAAAGAGTGGGAGGCGAGAATAACTGGGCAAGCAACATTTCTTTTACTACAACCAAAGGCGACCACTTTGGTCGAAAAATATATTTTCACAAGATCCAATTTCTTAATAATAACAGGATTAGTAGAAAATATTTAAAATGGGGTCTTTCGTTTGCTCGGAGCCTCGGATTTGTCAGCGGTTACAAAGAGTTTATATGACCGTTCAAACACGCAGCCGTGAAAATACACACTTTTTTATAACAAACTTTTATGTCTAAATAGCGATATCGGGTTGAACAGCTGCTCACTCATACACCAGTTGATTTTTTTTTCGGGAATCTGATGATTGATGACCGACCTGCTGGTCAAGTTTTGACCGCCACATCACTTATATGGGCGTCTAAAAGTCAAGCATGTTTAATTTTGCCCAACAAGCTTTGATTTTATAATGCTTGTCAGGAACTTCCCCAAACTGGCCGGTTTTGCGTCTGCAACGAGAAATCGACGCCGGTGTCCCCTTTGGGGACTTTTATGTATTAGGGTATGGGGGTTGGGGTAGTTTCCAAATGTACAATGGGAGTGGTGGCGAGTAGTTTTATATGTTTTCTGTCCTGAATTTATGGGCTCAGTTTTTTGGGGGGAGGGGGTCGTACAACTACAAAACTGAGAGCTATTTATCAAGCTCGACTTTAAAAAAAAATTAAGATATGAAAAGAATGCCATTAAAAGTTACAAAACTTAGTCTAAATCTTGAATACATCTTGTACAATATACATACACAAGACGAAGGAGGAATTTCGTCCTCTGCATAAAAACACTTCAAAGTATGGGCAATAACAGTTCTTTAAAATACTTTATAATTATACATTGCGTGATATTTTAACATGCACTCGTCTCAGTCGACTGGCGGGCAAGAATTAATGAGGCTTTTGTTTTGTCACGTGCTCCTGGGCACCAGCCGCAAAAGAACAAAACGGCGTGAACGCGTGTAAGAAAAGAATATTTGTATAAACCAAGTTATTCGTCATGTAGGCGATCGTGTGAGCGGCTTATTTTTCTGATTATAACGGCTGATCGTACGTTCGATCACTCTGAGATGAGTAGAGATGACGTCTTACACGGGTGAGTTCACGGTAACATATTGAATATCAGTTGGCGGTCACTCGTTTTTGCTGCAACAAAAGTAGCCTCTTGGGAAATAATTTCAGTTTGTTTCAAAAATTGCATAGTCAATTGAAGGCTGTTTTGGTGCATGAATATGAAATCAAAACAAATTGATTGAATGGACTTCGTGTGTTCGTCTTGTGTTTTGCTTGTTTATTGATGTTCGCCTTATTCGTTTCAGCAAATAGCGGGATTGTTACAATAGCAGCTCTGACGGCGACGATTTTGGCGCTTTCCGCTGTGTGTGCGATCTTACTTCAAATTTTGAAAGGAAAAAGGCGGTCTACCGGCAAACAGAAAGAATTTCAGCGACCATTCATAAAAAGAAAGCCTGCTTCACGAAATGGAACAAGACAAACACCGTCGCCTTTGAAAGCCGTGAGTATGATTTTTATAGTCGATTGCTCTTCTTGGCTGGAAGTCAGTTTGGAAACAGATAAGCGTATATTTACTATATACTAGTTCTGTCTTGTTGTCATCAGTCGCGCGCTCGGTGGCCGTTTCACCCTTGTTGCAATTATGGATTAGAAGCTTACACTACGTGATACGTTATTTCGCTTTTCCTAGTAGAAATAATTAAGAAACTTCCTTTTAGAAATTGGTATCTGCTACATTTTTCTCAATTTTATATTCAGTTCATTTTGTTGAACCCTCGATTAGTCAGCGTATCAATGTATTTGTATAACGACAGGTTGAACAAAGCAAACTTCCTGTTCCGTTCAATTGTGAATTGATTCTTGGAACTGATGTCAGAATACTGTACTTGTTTTAAATGTAGTCATGGATCGTGCATCGTTGAAAGTTACAGGAATTTCACTGTGTGTCAAGTTTTGCAGTATAGATAGTTGAGGGTAGTGGGACATGCGAACTTTTATTTCTCAACAATAAATGATTTAACAAATAAACAATGGATGGCTGTGGTGTTGGTTAGATGCAGCTCGGTTCATACCTGTTGACAACATCAAGTGAAAGTTTGTCAGCCGGTTATCTTTGATTGACGATTGACCTCAGCTCTTCGTAATCGTTTACTGTCAGTACACGAATTGTTTTTCTGGTCAGGCAGTCAACTGTTAGAATTTTCGTGTTGTTTGTGTTGCGGCAGAATTGGAAAGGAAAGTCACCGGGTCTGGGCTTTGCAGCAGCTGAAAAGCCTAGTCCTGGCATTTTTTGTGCCCAGCTGTTAAATTTGATATTACTTGATAGCAGGGAACCCAACAGTAGTGATTTACAGAAAATCTACGCGATTGTTGAGTTATTGGAAAATGTTTGATTTACTGGGATATAAAATATATACAAAAGTTTTGTATCCTGATCGCCTTTGGCTAAATTGCTATTTCTGGCACATATAATAGCGCCTACGCAAATTTATTTCGTTGACGAATGTAAATCTTTCTAGAAGAAAATATGGAGTTTGGAAAATATTTATAGAACTAGTGGTTAGAATATTTTATCATGTTGGTCACTTTCAAAGCCAGTGGAACATAAATACAAAACACATGCAGCTGTTCCAATATGAATACGTATTTGGTTGTATAAAGCAACATTGGTCCTCTGAAAACAAAGGGGAGGGTGGGGCCAGCGCATAGACTCTTCAGTTTAAAAAGTTTATTACACCTGCAAGTGATTCTAAAACAAAAATATTTTGCAAAAGAACTTTGTACAGTTAGAATATTACAGGTTCAAGTTTGTCAAATTTTGTATGCATGTTTCATTTAGTAAACATTTCGAAAAGACAGTATTTTCCAGCTAATTGCCTAGTTATTCAAAGCTGATTCAAAGATATATATTTTTATGTCATTGAATTAAAAATGGCTTCATGCCAAGTATACTCTCCCTCCTCCAACCCCCACACACTGCAATTAAACCCACCCATTTATTTTATCTTGCCATCAGAGGCTGTAACAGTCAAGGTAGTAGAGTGGGTAGTGCTAATTAGGGAAGACAATGTTGTATTGATACAAGCCTAAACAATCATTTTTGACTAACTAAAGATAGAAAATGTTCAACTCAAGGCAATTTGCAGATCAATACTAGCTTATTTGGTTTTTGGTCAGTAAACTTCAGATTGCCACAGTTCACACTGACTAGTAGAATTGCACTGGATACAAACCTGTTGCTTTCAACTCTTGTACCCATTTGAAATTAACATTTACCAAACAGACGCTGTTTCCCTATTCTTTGTGCAAACCAAGTAGTTATTCTACTTCTATTTTATTATTATTTCGTATTATATATTTTTACAGCAATTGTTTATTTTGCATAATATTTGCACCTTTGTCACATTTGTGTAATATATCATAGTATTGTTATTTGTACAGTAATGTGTTTGTCAAAAATTACTCAATGAAACTAAAAAAGTTTAGTTTTGGCAACTGACTTGGCAGACATAACTAATTTACTATATCCCAAAACTTATACAAAGGGCTGGAGATTTTTACAAATAAAAATGCTTTGTGTGGCCCAGCTGGGTGCAGTTGTCAGAAATGTATTCAGTTGAACTGAATAGCCATGTCGGATTGAGAGAGTTTTTTCCCTGACTATTGCAACTAACTGTAGCTCACAAAATAAATATTATGCCTAAGTTTTTGAAAGATTTGACAACACTGTCTGTTGTTTTGATGATCAAGCTGGAACAAGTGAGCAGAGCTGCCAGTGAGGTTTTAATGTCAACATTTTCATTTAGGTTTCTTTTTAAACTAATATGTGAACAGAATGGTTGAAATAGGAATGGTTTTTTGGGGAAATTTAATATTCTTTTGAGACTGTAGTTTATTGTTTATTAGATTCTTAAAATCTTTTGAATTCATCCAGTGTCAATCAAAGCTGAAATTGATATAAACAACTGCAATAACTATGCTAATCCTTTTTCCAGAGCACTGATATCAAAACAATATTTTAAGTAATAGGTATGAAAATGGTAAATATTAACCCTTTCCCTCCTGACTTCTTAATTTAGTAAACCTGTCAAACTTTATGAAAATTGTCAACTTCTGAATTTCATGAAACAATGAACATTTTGAGAATCTACTCTTTGAGACAAACAAAATGAATAGTCATCTTATAGAGTTTCATCAAATGGTTCAAAAGTTAGGACATTCTTGGTTTATTTGAAATTGGGGTTTAGTAGGGAAAGGGTTAAATAACTAAAATTGTGACTGTGCAGAATTATGCGCAGTTGATGTCATGAGGGACAATAACATCTGATTTTATTGCTTCGTTTGCATCTACTGACATGTAAAAACAACCTTCAACTTTGGAAGTCATGCAGAACCAAATGAATTGATTTTCAAAACTAAGACTCGGCATATTTCCCAAGGTCAGTTGTGGATCATCAATTGTGAGATTCATGCAAATCAGCTCTCAAATATTGAATTACAGGACTGGTTATTTTATTGTAATAGCAAATGTTGTGTTGACAGGCTTGAAATTTATGGAGGATATAGAATAATTTTTGGGACGGGAATGAGTAGAAAAGTGTGAGAAACTAAAACAAATTTAGATAAATCTCATAAACAATACTAACAACTAATATATATTAACTATTTTGCATATTCAAAAAGTTTCTTTCAAACTATCAATACTAATTCAAAGTTATTTTCATAATAAGTGTATCGTGTTTGTGGGTGATATTGTATTGTGTTAAACATGCCCTAGGGTTGATATTTCCGGGCATTGTTCTCGAATTGCATAATAAGTGTGGGTGCAATAAAACACAACAGATTTGCTCTGCGAAGTACCTGCAGCCTACCTGGGGAGTGAACAACTTATCCCAGCCATATTATAATCATTATGTGTTGGTTAACAGCATTTGTCTTAAATCTCTGGATGAAATTTCAAATAAATGTAAACAAGTCAGTTGCAAGAATTTTTCTGACAAAACCCCAATCATTTGCTAGCAAACTGTTTCTTAGAAACTATCAGAATCATGCAGTTTATACAATCACTGAAGGTGCTGTGACTGTCAGCTGTTTGTATTGCTATTGACTATTGCTCCACTAATGTGCACTTGTCTGCCACAGCACAGTGGTTGCAATTAATATTGCTGCCACTGCTATCAAAGGATTGTCATTGGCCATCACACTAACTAGTATCACTTTCCATCACTGTCTGATTATTATTGACATGTACATGCAGTCACTGATATTTTTATTTCTTTTTTGTTTAACTCTTTCAGACCCCGCCAGTTTATAAGCATGTGTCTTCTCCTTGCACCATCCACACAGTTTAAGTTGTTTGGTTATGAAAGTAAACAATTCGCTATACACGGTGGCAAACTATCAAACATGAAAATCAAAATTCTACCAACCTTCTTCGAAGGAGTTTTATGAGTTTTAAGACGAATGTGTTTAGGGCTGAGAAGGTTAAGAATTCACACGTCTGTGGAATGTGAAACTAAATTTTGGGGGCACGAAGATTAACCAAGTTCCTACTTAATTATCTGAAATTAATCAAATTATCATAATTTCTATTTTAGTTGTCTTTTGCTGGTGAACTAAGTATTGTGTTTCTTAACCCTTTCAGCCCCAAACACGACAATTGGTGTATTGCTAAATTCTTCTAAACTATCTCCATACTTTTCTTATAAACAGGTTGGGAGAATTTTGTTTTTCATCATAGATAGTTTGATGTCAATGACCAATTGCTTTATTCTCATAATCAAACAATATATTCTGTGTAGAAAATGTAAGGAGAAGATATATGCTGATAAACTGGCTGGGGCTGAAAGGGTTAAAAGCCAACTTTAGATGTTCAGTTCATTTTATGGACAGTCAACTTAAGATGTTCTGTACCTCATTAATGTGAAAGGAAATATGTATACTTTATTTTGTGAACACTGAGTGATCCCTTGTGGTGACTAGGGGATTTATCAAGTATTTTAAAAGTTATTCTGCATGCATGTCACATCAATGCCCATGTATTCACTGCAAGACTAATGCATTGGCTGCATTTTTTGCCATATTACTACATTATTGCTTTTCTTGATCCATAATTATATCAGATGGTGTCAGGTGTTGGCATGTAACAGTACAGTTTTTGTTGCATTGATTTAAAGGAAACCTGCAGACTGTGAAAAATTAATTACTGGCCAACTAAAAGACCTTGCTGCACTGATTTGTGGTGTGAAATTTCAGAACTGAAAACCCTTGCATAAACAAGAACAGAGCAAAAACTTTTCAGTATTTTGTCAATGGAAGCCGTCGTCTTGAATTTTGACATCAGTGCACTCAGGACGGCATTATTTCGGCTTGAAACTGAAAAGGGCCACAGCCTAGTGCAAGAAAAATGTTTACCATTCCACCATTTTGATATGATTACGAGTGCAACTTGCGTAGGCCAGGCTGCATAGACCACATTAATACATGTGGGAAATGGTATCCTAAGTGGAGGGGGGCGTAAGGGTTTGCAGTGATGCAGTATTGCATTATTTTTTTTGCGGTTTTGCGGAAATTACACTTTTAACATACGGTATTGCAGTTTTACAGACCAAGCGGTGTGCGGTGTTTATCAATTTTTGAAAAACATCAATGCGGTACTGCGGTACTGTATGTTTTCTTTGTGCGGTTTTGCGGTTTTGGGACCCCTCTTACGACCCCCTCTAAGCGCAGTGATGTCAAATTAAAGATGGCAACATCTATTGGCAAAATACTCGTAAAATACCGAAAAGTTTTTACTCCGTTCTCATTTATGTGGCAGTTTCAGCCCTGAAATTTCACACTACAACTCAATGAAGCATGCCTTTTATTTAGCCGGTAAAGTATTTTTCACTGCAGGTTTCCTTTAATAATAATAACATGAGGGTATAGAAGCTTAACAATTAGCACTAAGAATACAAACTGTTCCTTTCAACAGGTCAGCCCTCTCATTCCAAAGTTATACAAGAATTCAAAGCCCAATGGCACATTAAAGAGTGATAACCAGACTGAACGGAGCATTATTAGTATTGCTTCAAAAAACCCTGCATCTCCTACACCACAACAAGAATTTGCAGAACCAAGAATTCTTTCAAGTGTCATGGCAACACTAAGAGATAAAGAAGACAGATATTTTCCTGAACAAAATAATAGGAAACAACCTTTGAGTCCAGAGGTTGCCATGCCGATGAGTACTCTCCATGACAACCATAGTGATACAGCTTCCACCAGCACTGTCTTAAGTGACAATACAGACCTAAGTTCTAATTCATCTAGTTTTGAGGTATTGCTTCAGAATCCTTTTATTCTTCAAAGACGCAGAACCCCAAGCCCTATCCCACCAGAGTCAAGACTTGGAAAGCTGTCAAGCCAGGGTACTGGATATCTATTCAGGTCTAAGTCGCCAAGTTTGGATGGCACTGACCATTCATACTGCCAGTTGCGAGATTATGCAGCACAGTTTGATACAGAAGTAACCACTAACAACAGAGTTTATGACTTCGATGATGTGATGAGTCCTTTGGATATGACAGAGTCACTTGTATGGGAAGAGCTGTCAAGTGGTGACACCACAGAAAGCAGTTATTCACCCAAGAATTCAATTTCTAGTTTTACAGACATCAGCCAGACTTCAAGAACACTAATAGACAATAAATTAGGGAGAAGATATGAGTATCCACGGCCACAGTGTCAGTGCCCTGAAATGATGACATTTGGAATGAGAGATTTGTGGGCACACAGATGCAAACATAGAGTAAGCTGCCATGGTAAGCACAGCAGTGTTTCATCACAAGATAGCAATGAAAAGAGTGAGCGTACTTCTGAATCTGAAGCACAAGAGAACACTGGAAATGGACTTGGTTACAATGCTGAACAAATATGTGGAGAATCTATGCACTTTAAAGCAAGACCTTCTGACAGTTTAGCTAATGATAAATGTTCCATTAGCCCAGGAACACAAAGGTTGCTGTCGTTAAATGCACAGAAAATATTAGCATTGAACTCGCACAGAGATCTGTCATCAAAGAAACAGCTAATAAAATACAACATTGAAGCACCCTTCTCCAGTAAAGCTAGCACACCCTCTTCAAACTGTCATATCAACCGACACCTTCAACCACCTTCATATTGTGGCCATGTTTTGCAGTCCAAAAATGGGCATAAAGACAATAGATCAGTTAGAGAAACTGGCAACTTTGATGTACTACAGCTAAACCACTCACATATTGACTCCAGAAGATGGTACAGCCTGGGTTCCCTGTGTGATGACAATCACAGCTCCCCAAACGATGTGATAAAGCATGATTATGCACATACACATGGTCATGAGATGCATAGAGTCAATCTGGAGTCACCTCTAGAGCCACACAATGACACAGGTTATACAAGTCCAGCTGAGATTGACACAGACAGCCCAGTTAGGGAAAGTCATGAGATGGAAACTGGAAGTTATGATGCAGATTATGATAGTGATGACGTCGAAGATAATCATAGACCTACCTTAGGCATAGAAGTTAATATAAACAGCGATGTGGATGATGTTGTGAGGCCGCTTTCTTCAATAAGCGAAGCACTCATTATTGATGAGTATGCAAAGCAAGAGTGGAGAGGGGAGACAGCAGTGGCAGCAACTATGCGAAAGGTGACTGTTTCCTGTTTTAATAATATTACAAATTTCCCCTCCAAAATCTTGATTTGGGGCTTCTGTTAATAAAGCAGAACAAATCACTTACCGTATATACTCGTGTACAAGTCGAACGCGTGTATAAGTCGAACCCTATTTTTGAAGCCAAAAATACAACTTCTTTATAAAAAGTTTGGTTTTTTAGTTTTCATCAGTTAAATAAAATAAACAGACGATCTGGAATTCAAGGATAAAGTTAGAGCAATAAATTTTGAAAACAAATAAATAGCCCCGATATCTGTATTTCCTAAACTCTAAAACTAAGTTCAAAACCAAAAAAGTAGCCCCGATATTCGATAATTGTTGATATTCATTTGTTGTGCGGTTTTTTTGGTGTGCAAACGGATCACATTTCTTGTCACGGCAAGCCCACTCTTTCTGTTTTCCTCAACCCATTCGACGAACTTTTTCTCGAGCTCAGGCCACTGGCAATTTCTACCACGATCTGCACATTTGGTTTTCGGCAAGGACTTTATGTTGTCAATCTTCCTTCTCCATTTTGGACTAACTTTTCGTCGATGCCAAACTCCAGCTGGCAGCAGAATTGTTGGAGTTGTCAGATGCAAACTTGACAACTT
>JANSTR010137174.1:0-11708 GCA_025434805.1 Antipathozoanthus remengesaui | reverse complement strand
AGCACGGATGGAATCCGTTTGCACGTTCAAACTCGGTGTTAGTTGTTTGATATACAGCATCTCGTTGATAAGACAATTTCTTTTACAATTAGTTTTAATAATGTACATTTTGTAGTAGACAGATTTCTACTACAGTTACAGGGGAATCAACAAAATACATTTAATGTACTATAATATTAAAACATTGGGTTACATTTTATATAGTCAGGAACAGAGTTTGCTACTATTTTTAAAATATATAATTGTAAATAATTTAGACAAAATTTAATTGTAAATTGATCTTGAATTGCAATCACCTGCCTTAATGTTATTCATTATAGTTCAAATCATAAAAGTCATTTGTTGATCTGTAATATGTTTATGGTTACAAGAGCACTATTAGACTGTGTTTGAGGTTGGAATAGTGGCATTGGAAAATTATTGTCAAAACAGAATCATTCTGGACAATGGTTTTACTTAACCATTGTATTTGTGATATTTTTTATGGAATGAAATCTTGCATTAAATTGCTTGCATGTGGGAATGTCTTTGAGCAATTTCCTGGAACTACAAGGCCCTTATTTTTACTGTAAAAGCTCTATTACGCCCCCTCTCTAATAAGCCCTCCCCCTCTCCTTCAGCAAGGACTTGTTTAAAGTCTAACAGCCTTGAATGCTTTTTGTATGATCACACTCTTTCCCAGCGGTCTAAATATAGAGTTAGTAAACTCAGACTTGTATTTGAATGAGTGTTTGCGAAGTGCTTTGGTTTTAAATGACCAAAGACGAGCCCACTACTACATACTTTATGCGAAATAGTGAGATTTCAGAAGCCTGGTATTTTGACTCGAGAGTTTTGAATAAGCCCCTCCTCTCTAATAAGCCTCCCAACTACGAATTGGTAATGTTAGTCAGCAAGGTAAATTTAGCGCTTTACGTGCGCATTGTGTGTATGTTCTCCCGGGGTTGCCCAAATTCTGGGTAGGGGTGTGTGGCCCAGTCCCTCAAACCCTGACCCTGAGAACGGAATTGTTCATACCATACTTCAGACAAAACAGCAAAATCGGTACCCTATAAAAGAGAGAACTTTTAGGGCAGCTTAATTCTCCTAAAAATGATACCCTTTTCCAGACTAAACAGCGAAAATATAGACCCTATTTCAGACCAAATTGGCCAGAAATCCATACCGTAAAGGGCTGCACAGTTGTGGAGAGCACCCCCCTGTGTACCAGCTGTACCAGATCCGTTCTGTTGAAATTCTCCATCGTTTCTTGATTGTAAGCATCCAATTAACTCTTAATTAAAATCTCACGTTACTGATGTGAGTCACATTGTGGCTCACGACAAGACACCTGCAAGCAAAAAGACACGAGAAAAAACTGAAGGCATATTCAGTAAACTGGTTGAAATAGGTCTGAAAACATGCCAAAAAAGACAATCGGTGTTTATCCTAAGGACGCACCTTGGATGTCCGTAAAGCTGATGGAGCTATTAACCCTTTCAGCCCTAGCCAGTTTATCAGCACATATCTTCTCCTAACATTACCCACACAGAATATGTTGTTTGGTTATGAGAATAAAGCAATTGGTCATAGACATCCAACTATCTATGATGAAAAGCAAAATTCTCCCAACCTGTTTATAAGCAAGCTATGGAGACAGTTAAGGAGAATTTAGCAACACACCGATTGTCGTGTTTGGGGCTGAAAGGGTTAATGACCGACATTTTGCCATAGCAAAAGCACTTTTGGAGCTATGATTGACAATGAACAATTGAACAACCGAGGATCCCTTGTTGATCGCTGATACAAGAAAGCACACATGGTCCATGAAATGGATGCTGTCAATCACCCCATAACAATTATATAAAAAGCGTTCCCAATCCAAATCAAACAGTTTATAAAGTATATCTATATCTATGATATCAGTTAACGGTAAGTACTGTCATTCTATACGAGGTTGAATGTTCAATTTGGATGCTGCATGCATGATGCAATGTGGAAACCAACCAATCACCGAAATCACGCGATCACGCTAACTAATCACTGATGTTATTTCAAACTCTTGTGAACTTCCTGACTGTTTAAACCTCAGATGGGAAAATAGGAAATACTTCGAGATACTTATATTGTGGATTATCGATTCTGAAACAATGAACATAATTACAATACTGACATATATTGATCCCCAACTTAATAGAACTCAAATCACAGATGAATGTTCTAGTAATATTCGTATCATACATCCCCAAGCCGTTCGTTGAATCGTGTCGTAACGGTTCCTAAATTATGATCCCCATTTAACATTTTAAAAATCGCCAATATGCTTGTTAAGGTCAAGGTTAATAAAGCTCCTAGACGGTCAACGAACTCGGAACTGTCACTGCTTACTGTAGTATAGTCTGTACGTCACGATTCCAAAATGTGGGGAGGCAATATAAATATCTTACCGGAAACTGATCTTGCTTACGTAAAATGATATCAGTAAAACAGAAATACCTGTTGCGCAATTGTGATGGATGCAGCATGCAAGCCAGCTACTAGCTTGGTCTCTCCCTTGACGCCATGTTTGGCCCCTGTGGATCGGCCCTGTCCAAATGGCCGATTGCCCTGCACTCCTGCCAACGATTTCGTTTATCAGGGACAGGGGGTGTGGCGCAATTTTATATCGACATTACACAAGATTTTTAGGAAAAAAATGTTGTAAAATTGAAACACTTGAACTTCAATCGAGACAAAAGATAAACTATATATTTTTAACAATAAACTATAAATAATTAAATACAAATATATAAAAATTATTATATTTTCACTGAATGCAGGTGAAACATGTCATTCGGCATCGTTTGCCAGGTAATCGATAATACATCGGAATTCTTCGCCTGTTGCCGGAAAGTTATCGATTGTGTCGGCACGTGAACGCGCGGGTTTGCCCAGGAGACGCTGGCCATCCATTGACCGGGGTTGGACTTGGAGGAGGTACTCTGGATCGTGATTTAGTGTTGTGTTATTGCGGTATTTTGAGGAAGAGAGAGGCTTTTCATCCACCATTTTAACTTGTAAGGCAGTTATAACAACTGTAACTCTTTCCAGGAGGGTTCAACAAATCAAGGTAAACAACAAACTTGTTGCACAATTGATTGTCGCTTATAAAGCTTGTTCGTTTCAAAGACAAGCTAAGAGCATTGTTCAAATTTCCATATTGGTATTAGTTGCATCAGATATTTCAAGGATTGCTTCTTCGATGTTGTTTTTGTAGCTGTTGTGTGTTTGCTTTCGTTCATTTTGATACGCTTGGACGATATGCTGCAAGGTTGTTGACCGAAACAAGCTGTGACCTGTGCAAATGTGTTCCTTACAAATACTCGATATCAGCTTTCACTTGTCGCAACGCCCCAAATCTTCATCTGTGATCAGCAGGTTGACCTTTACCGTGGAGTGAGCACATGACTTTCCGACTTTCCTCCGTTAAGGAAACTCTTTCGAATTTGCAAAACATTCAGAAACCTCGAAATTGTTTGTGACGCTTTCTGTTGTGATCTCTTACCAGTTGCGGCAGGTCGAACCATAAACAAACAAATCGGCGGCTTTTCGTTTTCTTTCACCCGAGACACTTCCAGCACTCGAAAGCCTTCTGTTTTATAACACTGTAAAACATCTATCAATCAAACTGGAGGAAAATTCTGAACTCCTTAAAGTTTACTCATAATTGCACATTTGTTTTATAAAAGATGAACAAGTTACAAAATAATATATTTATTAAGACCGAAGCCATGTAATTTTCGTTTCATTCAAATCTATGTATATATTTATTGTAATTATATTGTTTTATAAGAAATGGCACAGATTTATGAAAATCATTTTTTTAAAACTGAATAAGTTATAAATGTAGATGATACCGCAAGCAATCTGGACGGAAATACTGCATGACGTTGACGTTGTTCTTCCATTTCCTGTCAAAAAATTACTGAGCTTTTTTCCGTAAAGTTAAAAGCCGTAGGTTGGTGGTCAAAAATAAAACTTAATCTAAGTAAAGGTGTGTGATCATTTGGATACTTTCTAGCAATAAATTTTGAGATTTTCTTTTGCGGTATCAGGTATGTCTCAATCTTTGATTCAAGTGATCATGATTTAAGAAACGAGTAATGAGTTTTGCGAGTAGAATTGTGTGTAGATGTAGTAAAATTACTGGTATTCTGTCTAAAATTAAGCATTCGTTTTGAAGCCAAGTTTTATTTTGACCCATGGACGATTTGGTTTACTTCCTTACAGAGAGAGTTTAGGTTAACTACTTGACATTAATATAAGTAATTTCTAAAACAGCTTACATTAAAAATATATCTGGTTCCGTTACATATATTCTTACTTTGTTATTGAATGAATTTTTGAATCCTGTGATACTTTTTGAAAGGCTGTTAAGTTACAAGTTTATTAAATAATTTCATTTGTTAATACTGACTCACTGCCATCACAGAATTTGTAGAACATTGGCTTGCCAAACATAACCTAGTTGCGAATGGCAAACATCCAAATCTGTTGCAATGGTAATTGCACATGTGAATTTTTAATACAGAGCCAGAGGGAAATAAGTTTGGATCCCAATTCATAAATTCATTTTGGCCCCACATGGGACTGTTTAATATTAAACAGAATTAGGTAGTTACAAGACAGTGTAGTTCTTCATTATTTTGATCCTTAGATATTCAAGTCCAGTGTGACTTTAAGCACTTTTTTTATTCCTCTGGAAAAATTTTATAACTTTTGAAAGTATTTTAAAACATGCAGGGTTCCTTGTTTTCTTTGACATAAGGGGGTGTCCTCACCCTTTGTTTGTTTGTCATTTCAGGGGTATTTTCTTTTAGGGGTTGGCTCACTGATGCATTCTTTTGTATGTTTTTTTAAAGTGAACAAAAATTTAAACTTTAGCTTCTGGATTTATTGTCTCTTTGCTCTAGAACTTCGTATACAGAAATTTTTTTAAGTTTTGCAATCATTTCTACATGACTGTGTAGTAATTAATCTGGTGCAGTTATATTAACATCGATTTTAAGACTTGATCTTAACCCTTTCAGCCCCAGCTGGTTTATCAACATGTGTCTTCTCCTTACATTATCAACACAAAATATGTTGTTTGGCTATGAGAATAGAGCAACTGATCATAGACAACAAACTTTCTTAGATGAAAAGCAAAATTCTCTTAGCCTGTTTATAATCTGCAAGTTATGGAGACTGTTTAGGAGAATTTAGCAACACACAAATTGTCGTGTTTGGGGATGAAAGCATTGAAGCACATTGAAATGCACTGATGAGATTATTATGGGATATTCACATGTATAAACTGGATATTTGTGAGCTTCAGTGCATGAAATATGTATAACTGTGAGTAAATAAGAGTCCTACATAGTAATAATTGATATTAATATATGGCTGGCTAAATTTGCTTACTCTGATTGGTCAATTCCAGGTTCATACCTTAAGGTATGGACCTCTACTACCTCGTTCTAGTCTCAAAGGACCAAGAAGTTCTATGTGATATAATAAACATCTTATTAACCTCGTTTACTCGATCCGTACTGTAAGTTACGGACCCTCATTTTTTCCTCATAGCCCGCGCCCTTCGCCCTTGGGCCATAAGTGGGAAAAAACGTGGGTCCGTAACTTACGGTACGGACCTCGCACTTGATTAATAAGAGGTATTTACTATAGTGGCAATTCTAGGGGTGCGGGTTTGGACTGGTTTCCAAGTCAACAAACCCAGATCTTAGATAAATCTTGAAAAAGCAACTTTCCATGATCTGTTTCTGTCCAACCTGATACACCCAATAAATAATGAATAGTCCAGTGGTGCATCCAGGCACTAAGGCATTTTAAAAAGTGCCAAATGCATGTAGACGTCAGTATAACGTTGCACAGTAAGACTACAGTATTAACACTGACAGCAAACGTTTGGGGGGGGGGGGTTACAAGCCTCCCAAGTGACCAACTTCCCCTCCCTCCTTGGATCTGCCACTGTGGTCCTTAAGCGAGATGCCAAATCCAAGTTTACAAGATTCTAGAAAATGCTGCTCTCTCCCTATGCAATAAATCCTTTAAAACTCTGTCTTTCTACAGTTATGTATAGTGAAATCTAAAACAGGCAGAAAAACTGGAGGGCTCTTAAAAACATGAGTTTTATTTTTAATAAAATGCTATTTTAACAAATTTAAGAATTTAACCCAAATTTAACTTTTAATAGGAATTGGAATTAGTTGAAACATTTTATCTTTTAGCTACTGTAAAAAATGCCATTTTAGAAGACCAGATTGGAAAAAATTTACCTTTATCTATTTTTATCTTCAACAGACGAAGTTTCTTATAAATATTATAAGTTTTTAAGAATATGATATTGACACAACAAATCTGTCTTTTTGATACGATAATAAAAATTTTGTTTTCTTTTCTGTTTCCACAAAAATTAGGCAGACAGTCTTATCATTAAAGGAAGTAATTCAAGTGGTTTTGTTTTGTGTAGTAATATTTAACCAGTACAAGTTTTTGTGAGGCAATTTAGTCATTTCTGTGGGTAGTTTATTCCACCTGCCGAGATGATTTAATATTTTATTTGGAGTTTATGTTAAATTTAAATTTATGATTACATGTGCTTACTTGGACTTGTATTACTAGATTAAGAAAGAAGTGAAGCAGTTTAGCCATATCAAAGACTGTACTTGTGTTGGAATCACTGTTTGCATAGACCATAATAGGAAATGTTAACTTATTATTATTGGTGAAGTAATATTAATATTCCATTGAAACACTCAGAAAACATGGCAGATGAAAAACATGAGATGGGTGCTGTGCACTTGCAGGAAAAGTACGAAGTTGGAACTGATGAGGTAGGATGAAAACATATTCTTACATTGCATTAATTTTCTCTCAACTCCTATAAAATTTATGTTTTAAAAATTAGAACATTGAATGTTCAGAAATATTCAGGACTGCTTTCAAGAATGCTTCTAAATATATTGATATATGAAATGTTTTCAGTGATAAAAATATAAAAGGTAATGTTGATAATATATTCTGTTATTATAGAATGCGTGTCAGTCGTTCTGTTCACATCTGTTCAAAGGGGAACCAAATTATATATTTCTGGGGATACAGTACATTTGAAAAATGAAGTAGAAATTAAAGGAGTCATAGTGTGTTTTTTTTTCAAAATAAATTCTTTGCAAATTTAGACAAGAAAAAGACAGAACAGTTTTCTTGGTTGTTTCTTGCTAAAGTGCTGCTGATTCAGAATTTATTCACAGACTTGTCAAAACAAGCCGGCAACCAACAAATTTGACTGACTTTTGCAATATGGTTTTGGTGGATACATGCCCATCGTGCCGTCTACTCTAACGAGTGGGCCTACTACTTCAAAACATAATGACAACCTGGTTTCATATGCAATTAATGTATTGCAATCATATATACAGTATCAGAACTCTTAATTTAAATAATGTTTCAGATAGTTTCTAAACTCAGGCTTGTGCCATGTATGAGACCTTGTGTCTCCTTCACACTTTGCCCCTTTTGGGTATTTGTTATTTAGTACTGTGTTGTGTGATGTTATATAGATGCTTTTTTCTCTATCATCCTTTCTTATGCTATATTATTGTTGTCTATGCAATAAACTTGTTAAAATAAATTGCAGTTTACAGTATAAGACTGAATTACAGCATTGGATCAGCAAATAGCTCCTGTGGAACATAAAACTAAATGAACAAACATCATACAGTACATACTGTGCATATAGGACCTAGGATTTTTTATGATTACAGTACGAGAATCTTTTATGATTACCAGAATTTCATAGTGATGAATCATGGAACCATTTGTTTTGGCAAGGTACTTTTCGAGCCTTACAGCAACCATATTCAAAGTATATTGGTCAAGGCAATAATGTGAAGTACTGGACATTGAAGAATTCTTTCCTGCTATTAATTTCATATAAGTTTGCCAATGCCTTGAGCAGTTGTAAACAAATAATTTGCATGTTGCAGGTGGGTGTATTGGCAACACTGACATACTACTTCACAATCGTATTCAGTATTTATCTTCTGTTCTGATATTTTATTGAAATATTTTCTCATTCATAATTGTGAACTACAGTCTAACTGTAATAATAGTTTATACTCTTAGTAAAAGATTTTTAAAGTGCTGTAGATCGCGTTGGTGGATAGGTAAAACATATATAACAAGATGCTAGTTGAGTGTTCACTCGGGCTACATTTATAACTTTACGGATGAAGGCAAAAGTTTTGGAACCACATGCAGCTTACCTCCCGGTTTGACTTGATTATGTAACATTGCAGTTTGGTGAAAGGAAACAGACCGATTTTACAACTTGTGGCTCCGCTTGATTGAATTGTGTGTTGTAATTTGCAGTACGGTAGACGAGACAGTTACAGAGAAGCAACAACACCAATGATTGACCAGGGACCAGACAAGAAGCCTGGGAAGAAGAAAAAGAAGCAAGACAAAGAGAAAGACAAGCTTGAAGGCCTTAAGAAAGAGCTGGAATTGGTAAGATAATTAACTTGTCTCCTGCCGAATTTTTAAAACTTAAATGAGCTGAACTTCTTGAAAATTCTGGAACTCTGAATTTGTTGCAAATACTTTCTGATCCAAATTTAGCAAAATTACAAATGAAGGGGGAGTGGATCAGCCAAGAAATATCCTAAATTTGGATTCTATTAGATGGATTCAAATTGAATGTTTCCTTGCAAATCAATAAAATAGGATAAACTGTAATATTTTCAGTGCTATTCCTCATGATCTTTCCCACCATCAACGTTATACATCAGACATTCATTGAAAAGTATTGCACAATAGGTATGATGTCATAAAATGAAGATGTGACGTCATAATGTACCAAAGCCAACCTCAAAGCCAAAAAGCATAATCTCCAATCATATTATCCAAAATATGTAGCGAAAACCCTAATTAAGCAACAACAACTTATAAATATCCAAATTTAGACAAAAGGTACAATCAGAAACACCATTACCATGGTAACAGATTATACCTAAATTATATTCCAACATCAAAATTGAAATCTACAATAAATTTTAGGAAAAGTCACCAAATTTGACAAAGATTGCTTGAATAACGGCAAAGATATTTGCATCTGAAATCAGTGTGACCACTTTCCGCCCCCGCCCCTCACACCCGTTAAAGCTGCAATTTTTAAGTTGGAAAAACCTTGGGGGTCCATTTGACCCCCACCCCCCTAGAAGTTCGAGGGTTAAACACTATGGAGTATATCAACGAGTATCAGCCGTATTTTACTCAGAAATGATGGCTAAATTGTACTTACGGGAGGAGCCGTTGTTTTTGAATATAAGTAGTCCTCGTACTTCTCGTACAGTGCCAGTTGTCTTGTTTTTTAAGGTGCACTTGATATCAAGGGAAAACATGTAACCTTCATGAGGCCTGGTGTCGCCCTGGGACCACTGCAGAAGCAGACAGGTACAGTAATATCACAAAGATTCGATTAGTACTTGTAAAGGTAGTATCGAACATAAGAGTACGTAAGTTTGAAAAGTAACCAAATTTATTAATTGGCTGCGTTATGTCGTGGGCTGTGCTCGGTCCGTACGGTAAGTTATCGATCCTCGGTTTTTTTCCTTTCCTATTTTCACGGCCCGGGCGTTTCGCGCTTGGGCCATATACATGGAAGGGAAAATCTCCTCCTTACCATACGGACCGAGCAAACGAGGCTAAAAGGAGGTATGTAAACGTTGACAGTTAGGAGTAGATAAGGGAGAAATGCTTTGCTAACAACCGGCGAGCTACAGGTCAGCAAGCTGGTTCAGGGTTCTCCAGAAGGGACGGCGACCGGCGATTTTCTCCTTGTACTAAACTATATTACGCCGGCTACAACTTTTATATATTTTTTGGTACATCCATTGTAAACACAGAAGAGCAAAAGGCTTTTATATTTTGTGAGGCGAACGAATATTTTGATTTTCAGTATTGCAGCTGGCATCATTTGTTTTCTGTAACTCAAAAAACAAACGTACAAAACCGAGGTTGTTGCAACACGCCAGTGCTCTTAAATCCTAAATAAAGTAAGGAGTAAAGATTGCTTGAAAGAATAGTTTGGATTCCTTTTGTCCATTAAAGTGCTCTGAAAAAACGGGATATGTAGTGATTTTCAAAATGCCCTATTACTTTTGCTTGAACTTCTTCCTCTACTACAATTTTATCTCCTCCTACTATTCCTTATTAAGGAGAACCCTGCTGGTTACGCTCATTTCATTAAGATCATTTTCTATAAAATCCTGAGACTAAATAAAATATGTATGTAATGGAATATTGTGTTTTTAAATGCTTTGTTCTGGCTCAATGTTCTTATTTAATTACTTACTTACTTACTTATTAAATACTTACTTAATTTTAAATGTCGGTGGTCTGAAGTGTCTTAGAATTTGCTCAAAGGCCAAAATCCGACTTTGATAAAAGTTGTATACCATGCAATCGTTTGCAGCAATTGTATATTTTGTATGTTTTAATTTTCACCAAGTGATTCTGTGATAATTCTTATTAATTTTGTTCCTAAAAATTAAAAGTTGTTTCCAGCTTAGTTTATTACCTTAAATTATATTGTAGTTAACAATAAGGCAAACATCCAATCGCATATGCCATATACTATCCTTTTAAAACACGAAATTCGTTATTTTTAGAAATAATGAAAATATAACAACAATGTACTCCTTAAATCAAGAAAGAACCCTAGATCATTTCCAAATCTGACAGCTTGGCAAATTCGACAATCTTTGTGTGAGCATTCGCTGAATATTTTTTTAAGAATTTGGTTTTAAGAATCCACTGTGAAAATTAAAAATTATCTCAGAATCAGTACAGACTACAGGCTTAAATTAATCTAAAATATTTTCATAGTTACGACGTTATAAAGTCACTGTACTATAAAACGGAAAAAATTCATCGGCATACAATCAGAGAGAAGAGAAAGGCCTTGCTGCTGTCCACCAAATATCTCTTCCTGTATCTTTATAATTCTTACCAATATTTTCTTTAAAATATTTGAACATTGAAACTAAGATAATGTTAAGAATCGCATTTTAAAAATGATAATATGAGAATATAAGAACTGCGATGCCCACACGAAATGTAATTTCCCAAAATAGTTTTTAGTAGCTGTTTTCTATTCGTAAACACATTGTTTGAAGTCTAATTGAATTTGCTAACCCTTCTCAATATAAGAACCACGATGCTTACACGAAATGTAATTCTTAACCCTTAAAAGGTCAATGGGGGGTTGAGTGGGGGTTCCTCCCCTTCGATTTTATTATGACTTTTTCTAGGGATTTTGAAGTTTCCCAAAATGGATTTTAGTAGCTATTTCCTATTCACAAACAAGTTGTTTGAACGTGCAAATCAATTTGCTAACCCTTCTGTGTCTTGATTTTTTTTAATACTTTCAGCAATTATTTCAGATTCTCGAACAATTTTTTAATTCTTTTTATTTTGTATTAATATGAAGATATTAACATTAAACATAGTATTTAACAGCTGAAACATAAGAAAACAGCAATATTTTACTGTTTTATCTGTTTTTACAATTTAGCAAAAAATTCCAATATGGCGGCTTTTATCCATTCTGCCAAAAGTCAGATGGTCACATGACAAGCCTTAATTGTATGCACTTTGCCCAATGAACAATTCTGCCAAAATTTATAATG
>JANSTR010137063.1:0-11708 GCA_025434805.1 Antipathozoanthus remengesaui | reverse complement strand
ACAATAATAATAATAATATTAATAATAATAATAATAATAATAATAATAATAATAATAATAATAATAATACCAGATATAGTGGATTTTCCAGTATTGTGAACAGTATTGAATTTTGAAAAAAAAATTGAGGTTCGCCATTATTGCGAGAGGTTCAGTACCAAATATGGAATATGGTCATTACATTATAACATATTACATTCGTCGTTTAGATTTTCCATTAAACTTTGAGAGTTGAAAGACTCACATCACCACCATCCCCTTGTTGTTTCGCATAAAATATGAGTATGGTACGTCATTCGTTCAACTAACGTCAAAATATATTACTGACGAATATGCCAGCTTCTTATAAAAGACGGACAACATCTCCCTCAGTCACTCGCGAGGTGACATCTCTTTGTTGTTCACACTTGATGCAGGATGATTTATGTTCACTATATATTGCTACAAATAATACCAAATTAGGTATTAAGAGATTATGCAGTTACCGTTAAATTCCTAATACACAAATCAGATTTACAAATATTTCTCAATTTTTGCCAAAAACGTTTTGCTAAACTGCATGTTTGCATCAACAGAATCTCCGAAATTATCTTGCGTGTGTCTCGTATGCTCACTCACTCTGCAGTATATCAATACTCTGTGCGTGTGTCTCGTATGCTCACTCACTCTGCAGTATATCAACACTCTGTGCGTGTGTCTCATATGCTCACTCACTCTGCAGTATATCAACACTCTGTGCGTGTGTCTCGTATGCTCACTCACTCTGCAGTATATTAACACTCTGTGCGTGTGTCTCGTATGCTCACTCACTCTGCAGTATATCAACACTCTGTGCGTGTGTCTCGTATGCTCACTCACTCTGCAGTATATCATGTATTGGAACAGACGTATATTACTTAGAGAAAGTGTAAAAAGTTGTTCATAACGGGAGTGACTGTGATCTAAAATTAATAACGCGAATCTTTAAATTGATGGAAATTATGGTCAGTATCTCGGTTCTTTTGAAACTCTCAGAAGACCATAAGAGGGCCATAAGTTAGAAAACTGTTATTGGTTATTGTGTCACCCTCCTTAAATAAAGTTATTGTATTGTATTGTATTGTATTGAAGAAAATCTAAGTGAGCCTCAAAAACCATAACCGCCAAAAACACCCTTCCTTTCAAATATTGGAATAGTATCTATAATAACAAAAATTATATAGTGTTAATGTATGTGTATCGGTTAACAGTAAGTGAAAACCATGAAAAGTTATCAGCCGCTTCAAGTGAAATTGAGGGCTGAAACATTTCATATTCATGCCGGTAGCTTATAGTTGAATTTCAAGGGCGATGTTTAATCTCTCTTTTAAGGCTACAAATAAGATTTTTAGGTACTATTTCCTGATGTCAGTGGTCTTGCTTTTTTAAAAATGACTTTATAAGCGTCAACATTCACGATCTTCAAACTAGAGCTGTTGCGGCTTTGTTCCGGGTATGTGAGGAGCAGGATTGAAGTGGCCTGGTATCAGCCTGAACATCAGTGATATCGGCTTATTTAAATGTATCTACAACCAAATCATGCGCTATATCGCCACCAATAAGCATAAAGCTTCACTCTGTTATTTAGGCATTCGCTGTCTAAAAGCGGTTGGTATAATGGGGGTACATTTACTGGTAGATTCCGGTCTTTAGTTTGTTTGGAATCTGTAACCAAGCCGGCCGCTACATTTTCATACCTTCAATGTCTTATGACTGATACACAGCTATTGTGCACGTAGAATATCGGAGTAAGTAACAACATACAAGTATAATGATCTTCAGATTATTGCTGGTGTATGGGACGCTTTCCGGTTGTGAAGGGAAGCGGTGTGTAGCTTTTTAAAAGGGGGCTGATGGAAGTGCAATATCGGTCTAATCACAGTGTATATCGTAATGATTAAAACAGACAAAAGATAAAGCAGCAGATATGGTTGGTATAACTAGTACTCTTCGACAAATTTCTACAATAACATGTACAGTAGTTTGCTCAATGTTAGGTTTACGACCGGGCGGACATGTTTGTATATATACTTCAAATGTTCGAAAATATATAGATAGCTTGACAATATTTTGGATATAAAAACAAAATTTATGCTGATTAAGAAAAACCGCGACAATTGATAGTATATTATTATATATATTAGTAAAAATCTAGTCACGTTCGAAATGGTGGTCACTGTATATGGTGATGTGTGAGGGGCCAATCAGAATCACACTAATTTGAAAAAGATCCAAAATCGCTGTCTGAGCTTTTCGCGCTCGATTTTGAATTTCTTGAATCGCAAAATTAAAAAATTGCGAGTCGACTTATGGCCCTTCCAGCCGAGGCAAGCCTGCATGCATGCGTTTCTCATGAAAACGGTTCGATGCATTTTGTACAGAAATGTTAAAAAAGTTGGCTAGCCCAGGCTAGCTCTGGTATAAGCAGGCGAACCTTCTCACCCGGAACAACTTCTCTCCATATATAAACGGGCCAAAGTACTTTTGACGAGTATTCTTTATTGTATAGAGCGGTTGTGAAGCAGTTGTGAAACATGATTTACTCCTAGAGCCCAGCATTGTTTATGATATGAACAGAAGTTTAAAAATAGCTTAAACTATAATTGCAACATTTAACAGTTTACTTGTTTGGCCTGATAAATATCTATCAAAATTATGTATATCAATAAGGAAAAATGCATATTTTTGTGTGTATAAAAAGTATCATCTCAGTCTTAAGTCTATTTGTCATTTCGTCTTCTTACAAATCGAGGAGGTTAAAATTATCTTACACACACACAAAGACACTGCAGACACAGTACTGAACCGGTTCGACGCCGGCCATGCATCCAAAGCAGGTCAATAACTTCACATACAAATATTAAGCTGCTACAAATTATTTTTCCTAACGTTATTGGCGATCATGAACGATCAGGTGATTGCAGACAATGAATACCATGGAAACACGTCGGTTACAACTGCATGTATATTGCGCACTTGGTTTTTCGTGGTATTGGTTCTGCCATATTCCGTTATTCGACTGAGTATTAAAATATTGAGTTATGATTGTTACGCATATCACTAGCAGACTACTC
The DNA here is from genome assembly GCA_025434805.1 of Antipathozoanthus remengesaui. Taxonomy (NCBI): domain Eukaryota; kingdom Metazoa; phylum Cnidaria; class Anthozoa; order Zoantharia; family Parazoanthidae; genus Antipathozoanthus; species Antipathozoanthus remengesaui. Next base: position 8,616 of record JANSTR010137063.1, on the reverse strand, counting down.
TGACTACATTTACAGAGTTTGTACCGCTGTATCAAAGTAAAAGAACCATTTGAAATTACCAGCACAATATACCGGTGATTTAATCAGCATGGAAGCCAAAAACAGGCAGTAAAACTACAGGCCATTAAGGCAGTTATGGATTCCTAAAGACGTGTTACCTGATTACGATTAAAATATACAGTACATGTAATGGCACTAATTGATTCTAACATCTACGTGGTTTTACAGTGCATAGTAAACCGCAGCTAAATATGTTCCCATTTCACTTAAACAGTGTAAGTAAGTAAGTAAGTAAGTAAGTAAGTAAGTAAGTAAGTAAGTAAGTAAGTAAGTGAGTAAGTAAGTAAGTAAGTGAGTGAGTGAGGGAGTGAGTGAGTGTCAGTCAGGAAGCGAGCGAGCAAGTAAGCAAACAATGCAATATCAACCTTCACAAGCAGTATAGTTTCAAGCCAAACTTGTGCTAGACATCATATATATAATCAAGCTTATTTCAGTCATGTCAAGCAAAAGCCTGTAATTTGTATATTCCTATAAATCAAAACTTAAAAAGCACAGTTTTCAGTCAAGTTTGATATTTAGACAATAGGTTTAAATTTTATTGTTGTCGTCATTGTCATATCGTTCACCTAATTAGGAGTGGTTTGTTATATATTGCTTGCATCCCTTTCCACTGACAGGAATGGCGAAATGCCACTTGGGTAAGGCAAAGCAGCTCTGCATGATAGACTTTTGCCGGCACTCGAGAACAAGGTTCATATTATTAATCGTTTTGAAATATGACATTATAGGCTCATGGTGTACATTTGCACGGTTGGGAACTATATCAGATTGCAAAAATAGCTAGCCAGTTATTTCAAATTGGATATAATTAATTAAGTAAGTTGACAAAGTAAAGTAAATAATAAATACATTAAAGATAATGTATTTGTAATGAAGTGAGCAAGTAAATAGGTTAGTGACTAAAGCAAATTAAGGTTTTGCGAATTTATAAACTAGTAAATTCTCTAATGATAAAGACTAAAAATATGTGGAATTGGACCACAACTATACACCCCTATTACACCATACCAAGATTATTTTCAGTACCTTCAAATGTCTTATAATGGTTAAGAAGGAACAGCGGTTCTGTATAAACTAAAGTGGTCTATATTTCTTCCGGTCGGAGTTTAAGTACTGGTGCAATGTGTAGCTCTTGATAATCGTTTTGCAATTGTATTTCATAGATTGTGTTCATTTACACCTCAAAAGTTTCAATATAAACAAAACAAGTGGATTGTGACTGCGTTTACTTGTCGTGGGTTATCATAAGTGAAAATGGCTTTGATCTTTTTAAGCTTGTCTCGTGCCAATTTCCGATGTAAGATTTTCGGAAATGTCCAAATCAAGATTGTCAAGGTTTAGTCAATGGCAACTCTAGAATAACTTATATTTCGTACGTAACAAATACAATGCTGTTGGTTAGAAATAAAATATTTTGATGCTGGGTTTCAAACTCAGTGTTCTAATGACAGTCAAGTGTCGGAAGGGCACAACTTCCTCGCGGCGTCTGCCCTCAAACCACAATTTTATTGAGATTGACTTTATACGCTTTCATATTGCATTTGAGTTATGTTTACCATAGCAACGCCGGAAAGAAGCACGCGAGTTCCTTGCCAAGCTATTTCTACTTAGCTAAAGTTATTTTTTCCGCTCAAAACAACAATTGATGTAAACAATGTGGTCAACTCAAATTTAATTGGTCGAGAATCTTCCCTTTTGTCAAGTAATGTTTCTTTTGTTGCCTTTGCCAAATTTTTTTATTGTTATCGACTGCCACTTAATTCTACTTGCTTGTGCTTGGTATTCTAGAACTTACGACCACTCATCCAATAGAGCAAGAAGTCATATAATAACTGTAATACTGGAAGATGTTGTTTATTCGCTATTCTTTATAAGAACCTTTTTCAAGAGACTGGCAAAGCTGAAAAACTTATAAGGCTTTGAACGTGTTGAAAACGTCCTCAACCAGCCCTGAGAATCAAAGAAACGAACTATTATTGCAGTTATCAAAAGGTCGGGATAACAAGGAAGACTCAATATCCCGAAACCACTAGAATCAATGTTTCACTAATTAAACTGACACTTCAAGTTCAAAACGTTAGTTTTTAGTAGCATTCCATATATGGCCAGGTGTTTCGAACTTAAACTTTCAATTTTCAATGCGGCGATTTTTCATTTCTTTAATATTATGCCGTGCAGGAAAAATGACTGAATATCAAAATGCATGTATTGCATAGAGAAGGTGTTTTCAAAATTGTAACTCTGCATTGAGAATCATTAGTCACGTCAAAATTCGCTTTAAGTGTCCGTCCAGTATATTGTCCACCCATTGGCCCCACAAGTACTTTAAAAGACTTTATAGCTGGCTCGAGGAGTGCGCGGGCAAATTTGTCTTCGGTACACACAGGCTTAACAAATCTCTTGCCTCGCTATCGAAAACAGTGAAAAGAATATACCACTGAATCAATTTCAGGTTTTAAATTTAAACTTAAATTTAAACTTTAAAAGCATATTATCAATCATTCTATGCACAAGGTCGCCATTTCACGTTTTACGGGGAATAATCGTTATACTTGTTACGAAAGAAGATTATATTGTGGTTATTCATGTCTTTGGTCTCTGTTTCTAAAATTCCTGATTATCATTGTTTAAATTATCGTTATGTTTGACATTATTTAAAGAATGACAGTCGTTTAATTAATTGATTAACTAATGTCACAGATTAACTAGCCAGTTTAATGCTGTAAATATTTTTTGCAGTATAAACGGCGGAGAAATGTCTTACATAGAATTGTGCTGTCATGTCTAAGAAACGCTCACCTGACGCAAGTCAACCAATCAAAAGCCTGTCGATTTTGTATTTACACAACATCAATAATCCTCATGGAAACGCGATCTTTCTGGACTGAAGGCAAGACCTGTTTTTGTGATAAGAGCCGATCAGTCTAGCAATTCTCCTTTCATCTTACACAAGTACTATATATATATGCAAAAACAACTAGATAGTAATTAGAACATTAAGTGTTATATAAGACGCATAACGTATTCCAATTAAGCATTCGGCATCTTTCGCATTTGCTTATATGGAAGAAAGCAAGAAGCGGCACATGAAAACTGAGAACAGTAAATATTTCAAAACGCATGTTATTTTTTTCAGAAAAAAAGCAAAACAAGCGAAGCCTGATTCAGGGACCATGCGAAGTAGACTTTCGCATGAGCAATCAAATGCGATCAAACTATTCTTGATAACATGAGACAACCCGGGACGATTCTTATGATTTACAAATACAAAAATTCTTAAATTAAGGACTATTTTGAGTATTTAATTAAGTGTCACGCTTGACTGATTATAATATTGTTATTAATGCGGTTCAATGACAACATTATGTATATGTGTATATACACACTAGATTTTATATAACACTTAACAGCCTTCGCTACGTTTCACATGTTCTCAGCAGATCTCAAGTCAAGAACAATTGTTATTCCCCCAAAATGGTTGAAATAGCAAGATTCTCCTGGATTTCGGTAAGATATCCGAACTTTGTGTTTGTAATTATAGAGGAATGTCCATATACACATATTTTTTCGGTTTAGTCCAATTTCTGTTTTAACAACCCCTCAATAAGCTTCAATAATTTTATTGTGCGAGATTTGAGAATGACTCGTGAAAATTCCTAAACGAGCTATGAATAAATAGCACAGCTCGCAAAACTTTATAGAATATTTCACATACTGACCTAGTTATTATCATTATTTTTAGTGTGTATATTACATATCTTTGTCCTTCCAAGAATCAAATATCTGTTTAATTAACCGTTTAATGTAGTCGGTTGAATCAGCTGTACCATGATAACAAAGTTTCCATCACTCTTAATAGACTCGTGCCTATGCTTATATTGGTTCTGATGTCCCTTCCGTAATTTTATTTCACCTACTGCACTGTAGCCGTAATTTTAGGGGTTGAGGGGAAGTGGAGATGGGGTTAGGGATAGAGATCCACGGACGAAAACCTATAGTTTGTTTACTGTTGTAGAGAATCTCAAATGCATGAAAAAGTAATTCGAAAAATAGGAGCTCGCTAGGACACACTCAAATTGGAACAGCATTTCTTATCAAATAAACTACTTAACCTAGGCAGAAATGTTTGCCCGCGGGCATTGTTAAATAATCCATCACTGCAATAAGATAGATATCATGTTCATAGCATACTAATCAAATAGTAGTTAGGTGCGTCACCTATGACGTAATCTGACACCTTAAATCAATTATTTAAACTTTCTTAGCGAGTCAACTTTACCGTTTCAGGATAAATTTAACAGCTGCTTTAATTGACTCTAAATTCAATGAATCCCTGTTAAAATTAACTTAACCAAATTCAAGGATAATCCTAAATTCACTAGGAAACATTTATAGGACATTTGAAGGTACCTTACAAAACAGGGCCGTAACAAGCGCGAACTTTCTATGGGGTTTTTGAAAAAACGTATTCCTGGGTTTTAAACACAATTGGAAACAAAATCAGAATGTCTAAAACTAGTAAAATATTTCCCGTTTTTCTCAGAATTGGGGCAATTTACTGAACGTAACACATTTTTATCACATCAGATATATTGTTTCTCAGGTGAATAAATTAGGGAAAAACTGGGGGCACGGGCCCTTCAGCCCCTCCCCTTGCTACGGCCCTGTAAAAATTGTCAGTGTTATAATAGTTCCATGGTGGTAATTGTGCTGAGCGGGCAGCCTTGTATCAGTACACTGTAAACCATTTTAAAAGAGCTTGGTGACCAGGTGACTGATCATGAACGGCGCGGACGATTAGCCGAATGCACCTGGGCACGACCCTACCGCGGGAGCAAACAATCTTCGCTTCACTTGAACAATCGCAATTATGATAAACCAGAAAAAGAAGTAAAACACAACACATTTTGCACTGTCATGTCACATATCATTATCAAACTGAGTCACCCATTTTGTTGAAAGCCGTTCTTTCTCTATTTTTGGGATCTTAGCTTAGACTGACTGTGGTCAAAAGTGTTACATATACCTCAAGCTTAATCTAAAGGCGCTGACACACGCTGCAACATTTCACGCAATATTGCGGGCAATAGATAAATTGCATCGCGTGTCACGCTTTGAAATTGTTGCACATAATATCGCGCGCAATTTTGCAGAAGTAGAATTAGACTCAACTATTTCATCGTGTGCCCAGGCCACTCGTGCAATGTCGTGACGCGAGGCCGATCGCAATTAATCAAGATTCAGCCAATCACTTGTCTGGATACGAACTCTGTTGTTGCGTGCGCTTGTCAACATACAAAATAGCGGACCCGGAGGTCATGTTGCACGCAATGTTGCTGTTGGATGACACACTGATTTAAATAATTGCGCTAAATATGGCGTGCAATTGTTATACCGTGTGTTAGGACCTTAATACTAATACAGGAAGCATATTCCTAAAATATCACAAGAGAGCAGTGGAAGCAGGCGATTCTAGTATAGAGAGCCATTAATTTCATCAGTCAAATATAACCTGTTGAAGTCTTAACCCTGGACACGTTAAAGAAAATTTGAAGCTGAATTTCAAATGTTTATCGCCAGGGTAAGACATAAGGTACGGGGGTCATCGTTTATGGTCCGGAATGTCTATCTCCTCCCTCTCCTTTACAGTAGCATGAAGTGGGTGAGTCTTTTCCATGCCTCTAATTTTGAGTAATCTTCTAAAGATCTCAGACACCTCTCCCTTGTCCACAAATAATATCCCATCCCTGGAATAGAAATAGTAGCATGTTATAGTTTAAAAGAGAGTTGTTCCAATGCTATTTAGTGCGATTTGAGTATAAATACGCCTATATGCTACATGCGTTCAAGAATTCAATAAATTAATATGTTCAAGTAGGGTTTATTTCAGTAACGTTAATCAGGGGGAGCACTTTTGAGGCTTATGCCACACAGGGCAGGAAGGACGGAAATGACGTATTAACATTTCGAGTTTCGACCCGGTGCTGTAGTCTGTTCCTGGTTGCAGGATGGCATTTACCTTAAATAAAAAAAATCGTAAACTGCGTGGCTGTAATTGTTCCTGTTAAGACTGAGAAATACACTAAAAATACTCCATCAATATTGTAAGCCCTAGCAATTCAAGGGCTGCGATCGGGGTTAAAAGCTATTCATTGTCTGCCTTTTTATTTTGAAAAGATATTCGAGTATCAGAAATACAGGACTTCCTGTATGGACTAAAGGTGCGGGGCTATATTGGAAGTGTTCTATGAGAGTGATATTTTAACGGGACTGAAACATAACGCTCGAGTTTTCTCAACCAGGAAGTACTCTGTATGTTATGTAGCTATATTTCGGTGATAAATATAAAATCACAATTTCATACTTAGCCATGAAAAAGTTGAAGTTTGTTTGCTTGACGTATTTCGCCCGCCGGCTTATTCAAAGAGCAGAAGGCAGCGTTATTTTACTCCAAGATTTGATGCATAACAAGTCTTATATAAAGATGATTCCACTATACTAGTAAAGGCGAGGAAGAGACCGCCAAACACAAGAATAGGGGAGTGGGGATGCTATAGATTTCACATGAGGAAAATAGTGCTAGGAGTGCCCTGATGAAAACTATGAAGAGACCAAGATATTCTAATATTTAAAAATATTTATTTAACTCATGTATAGAATTATATGAAATTCTGTTTAGCTTTAGACAACCTTCGTTCAAACCGGTTTATCGGTACCTATCTTCTCTTAACATCATACATTACTGTTTATTGGTCGTTTTTTGTCGGCGGCGCAGCGGTCGAGCGGTTAGCGTGTCTGACTCGTAACCATTAGCCGTAAGTTCAAAGCCCGACCAGACCACTGCGTTGTGTCCTTGAACAAGGCACTTTACCTGACTTGCTCCAGTCAGCGGTCGAGAGGTTAGCGTGTCTGACTCGTAACCATCGGTCGTAAGTTCAAACCCCGGCCAGACCACCGTGTTGTGTCCTTGAACAAGGCACTTTACTTGACTTGCTCCAGTCAGCGGTCGAGCGGTTAGCGTGTCTGACTCGTAATCCAACGGTCGCGTAAGTTCAAACCCTGACTATGCGCCAGACCACTGCCGTTGTGTCCTTGATCGAGACACTTTACTAGCGTGTCTTACTCGTAACTAACGGTCGTAAGTTCAAACCCCGACCAGACCACTGTGTTGTGTCCTTGAAACAAAACACTTCCCTGACTTGCTCCAGTTTACTCAGCTGCATCAGTAAGTACGGGAGCAAGCGTACGATAGATTAGTGTCCTTTCCAAGGGAAGTCGTGTACTCGCATCTTTTTAACACTACGGAAACCGAGGATAAGCGCCGACTCAAATGAGCTAATAGGCTAGGAAAATGGATCTAGCGAGTCGTATGTGAAAATAAAGAAAGCTCCAATCTTTGTCATCCAAGAGCAACTAATGCTAATGATGCCAGTGACTAAAACACAACAGTTTCTAGTGCAGCAATTGCTTGTCATCGGTTGCTGAAAAACTACGTATAGCTGTAACGCTCCATGACTGCCAAACACTTTTGGGAAGCAAATTGGCATATTTCTTAGATCAGTTCACTAACCCGCAGTAGTATCAGTTATCGGGGGGGGGATGGGGGCGGGAATGGGTAGGGAGGTCTAAATTTTAATGGCAGATGAAATTTGCTCGTTAGGGCTTCACCCCACTGATTCAGGGAAAGAAAATATAGCAGATGCTAAGAATGGAATTGGTTGAAAGTGTTTAAAGTCTAGCCCAGTTTAGCTGTAATTTACAGTTTTGCCATGGTATCAGAATGAACCTATGCTCATTTGCCTTTGTCTGTTCCGCAGATAACTGCCTTGTGCTACCTTATCTTAAACTTGACAGAGCTAGCGCTGACACGACCAACTCAACGCGATTGGAGCAGAGAGTGGCAAGTTCTGGGTAAATGTCTTGGGATGACCAGAAAATACAGAGCAAGAAGCATTCTAGTCAATATTCGAACAACAAACGGAATGATGCTTGTATTGCCACGTAAAGACAATTCTAACGGGTTATCACCTACACTACCCATGCACATGCCCGCAAGGGGTTCAGAATCAGGAACGTGCCACTTCTCTTGGACCGTGAACTATAATCCCCTGCGGATGCCCAGACTTCTCCCTGTAGCGCAGTGTACAGGCAGACACTGCAAGCAATGTGACGCGATCTATTACACACATAGCGTCCTAGTACTCAAAGCTAACTGTCCTGGTGTTTGGGAGTGGAAGCAAGAGAAACATAAAGTTGCTTTTGTAGAACGCAGTGCCTAACCAACGAGGCGTTGCTAACATTCTCATTAAAGCTCAGCGATCGCATTCCATTCATTTCTACGCAAAGGCTCAGTTCCATGGAAAGGTGAAGACTAAAGAGATGTTACCATTTAGGCGATGGATTGCAGAAGAGAAGAGGTGAGACAACAAAACCCAAACAGAATTGTGGAAGAAGAAGATGATAACAAATGATAGTAAATATGTGTTTGTCTCTGTTCCCATAATTCCTATCTTACAACAGAGAACTCAAAATAGAAACAGGGGGAAGGGGGAAGGG
>JANSTR010136952.1:0-11710 GCA_025434805.1 Antipathozoanthus remengesaui | reverse complement strand
CTTTTGGGATTTTTTGGAACGGCTTTACCACTAGGAAACTCGCAAACATCATTATAATGAGAAACTGACTCCCTTTTCGATGTGAGAGAAGAATGTGCCACGGAGGTGGTCTATCGTGTGATAGACCATGAGTAAGATAGCCAATCAAATTGAAGCATTTGTGTTAGACAGTGACTAGATTTCTACTAAATGGTTAGATACCTTATATGAAATGAAAAAGACACAAGACACAAGGATTATACAAAACTATTTTATTTTAATATTAAACAGACCAACTAAAGTAAACTATTGGGGTTTCCCCTTGGCCACTTATATAAGGTGTTGTAAAAATCAGTATGCATAAATTTGTTCTTAAAAATTAACATGTATGTTAACATATGTTCCTATGAACATAAATTTATATATATATATATAAATTTATGTTCTAAATTTATACCTAAGCACAAATGAATGGGTAAACAATATTTTTTCAACTGGTTAAATTTAGAAAACTGCTGCACACACACACTAACGGTACAAATTAAGTACCGTAGATAACTTTTTACTGACCAAATTAATTATAAATTTAATGAATTTGATCAAATTAAAACTACAAAATTCAATATTCTTATAAATTACATAACACATATTGCAAATACATAAATTTGACATCAAACCTAAGACAGAAATTTCAAATAGATTATGACACATCTAATAAAAAACTAAATATTTGTTAATGTTCCAGAAAGAAATCTAAACATTTATTACCATTTATGCTGAGATTGTTGAGAGTAATTACAAGAGGCTTCTGGAATGCATGCACAACTGGTTTCAGTCGACCCTGCCACATCCCCCATAGTATTGTGTTCTTCTTTGAGAACCTAACACCAAAAGCAGAATTTATTAATAAATGCATCATGGTTTCTTCACAACATATAAAGAATAATGAACTGTTTTTAAAAAGCTGCGAGTCCTGAGCCATTGGCATTTTAAAATAAATTATGTCTAAATTATTTAAAAGTTATGAAAATGCAGTGAGCTTGTGAGGGCTAACAAATGATTGTAAACAAAAGAAAAATCTACAAAAAATCTTTGTTCATTTCCTGATTGATTCATTAATATAGAGAATAATTAAAACATATAATGAAAAAACTGATAATAAGTAAATACTCAGTAGTTGTTATGTATAGTCCTTGTATGTTTAATATCCTAGATTACTAATAGGAACTCCTGATAACCATGTCAACAATCCTATACAGTAAAAATGCGTCAAATTCAAATAACCAAATCATGGCACCTGTTTCTTATGTGGGCAAATAAATGTGAATAACAGGGTATTTGAAAATTTGTGAATGTTGCCATCATCACTCTTTAAACCTTGTTCGGATTATAAAACTTTAAATTCTGGAAATGAATTCAAAAACATTTATTTAAGTGTTTTTAAGGAATTTGAAAATTTTGAACTCAGAAATTTTGAAAAGTTTGAGAATTATGTCTCGCCAGCTGGCCATCTCAACTTAAATGTTGCTTAACAGATTAAAGTGAACAGAATATTTATATACATGTATTGATATAAAATTAACTGGGATATTCAATAAATTTCAATAATAGCAATTTTATTCAACAAAATTTAGGCCGCTTATATTTTGTACACTATCACACCAGAACTGTCTTGCGATTATTTCATTATTATAAAATATGTTTTAGTTGATATGTAGTAAATTAGGATTTCAGTTATTACCTGTCAGTTGGAGGAAGCTCATTAATTGTCAAGTATAATGGCCAAACACCAACATTGGAACTCTTAAATATAGGTATTCCATCAGTGTTCATCAACACAGACAAGTTATGTTGTGATGACAGTATGCCTCCATCTTTACACAATTCTCTGTATTTATCTCCATCATGAATATCACATATGGCCTCTGCAACTCCTCCTCTTTGACAAGTAATGACATGGATTTTATCCCAGATTCCTTCTCCTTCAAATTGAAAAATTTAAACTTGAAGTTGTAGTTATATATAGTTGTTAATAACTATTTTAAATAAAATACCATTATATGAAAAAACAGTTTTTACTGTATCAGTATAAACAAGCACATTGAATGTCATAATTGCTTAACAACAATTTCCAGTGTCGATCTGGAAATACAAAGATTTCTGGGATGGTGCAGCTACATGCAAAAAAATATAAGGGACATTTTTTCTGTTATAACTTGCAGCTTTTGGTGAACTTAATTAGATAAGTCATATTTATGTTATTTACAGCTTTGGACTGCTGCTGCAGCTTTTTACAGGAAAATAGTTTGCGTTTGTTGTATCACAATTAAACTATGTGCATAATCTGTTTACTTAAGAGTCTTGCAGATTGCAGAATGATATAGAACAAATTTTGCTGGTCTGTCACTCTATCTTTCGGAGGTATAGCATGTGTTTTTGAGACACACAGTTTTACTTCTCTCAACTACCACATGCCCATAGTAATAATTCATGGTCTCTTTATTACCAAAGTAATCAAAATATCAAGAAACATTATTTTAAGATGAAACCATATTGGCACATTATCATCAAAGATGACACATTATGGCTTGTCAAGCAAACACAAAAATCAATTCTAAACAATGTTATTTCACTATGCCGGGTGCTGCACCTAAAAAAGTGGCACATTTTTAAAACAAAATCTTGCTTTGTATATACACATGAAATAAAACAAGTTCCAGAATGCTGCCTGAGGAAAGATATTTTAATTCATAAACCTCTTACTTTCCAGTATATCTCTAAATTGTTGTTCCAACGGCACAGTAACAAAAAAGCACTTGCGTCTTTTCTGACCCTGGGAACTCTTGGGACCTCTATAACGAAGCCTATAAAACAAGTAAAAACATTGTTATGTTAATCTGACTACAAATTCATAATCATTTGACAATGAATTTGTGAATCTAACAAGTTAAGATTGTCAATGATATCTTCAAGCGGGGAGGTTGCTGAGAGTTATTTGGTATTGAATGCTCATTTTGGTCTTAAATTTAGGACAAAAACATGATTGTGCACTAGCACAAGAAATTGATGTTGGTTGTCCACCATATTATAATCATCCATGAATTTTCACGGTTGTCAACAAAGAAAAATGTTCCATTCAAATGATCACTGTTATCATAGTTGTTTTGTGTTATGTACCGGTCATTTTACTATTTTAAAAAACAGGTAGGGAGGAGTTTCATTTAAGATCTCCGGCCCCCCTTAATATATACCCCAAGGGGTGTTGAAATGTTATGAAACAGTTTCTTGAAGCTGTTACCCACCCCTGATTTTTAAACACATATTTTGTAGAGAAAATAAATGTACTACCCTTTCTATATATATATATTAAAAGTATATTTTTGTTTATATTGGACTCAAACAAACTTTTTTTTATCCTTTTTTTTTCAATTTTCTATACATACACATACTGACTACTGTATGAACTTAGGAAGTTCATATGGCATTTTGCAGTAAAAACATATTTAAAACGAAAAGGCGCAATATAATATATCATTTGGCATCTGCAGTTTTGCGTGATCCACTTCCATGCCACTTACCCAGTACAGCCAACTGTGGAGCATTCATATTCGCTAGATCCACATACGTTGTCCTCATGATCATCTACATCAGGAAAGATGCGAAAACACTGGTTACACATGTCGTGATAGCACAAAGGCACATCGCCGCTCATCATTTTTGTCAATTCTCTGACCTTGGAATGACACTTATTGTCATCGGGGCAGTGTAGCTCCAACAGTTCGAGCAAATCCGAAATTTCTGTCAGATTAAGATTATGCTTGACAGCATAAGCCATTACGGCCAAAGCGTGATCCCGTCTGTTTAATTGGGCATTGTCATAGAGAGCTTCGCGTTCTTCGTCGCTACTATCGTAGCCATCTCCTGATTCAGAAGCCGAGGAACCATCACTTAGTGATAGCGAAAATGCAGAGCTGGCATCCGAGTCGCTTTCTACATCGGAGTCACTGTCATGAGACTTCTCTCTTGGCGTTTCTTCACAGTGAAATGAACTAACTGTGGTGGCCGCTTGAAGAACATTTTCATCCCAATCCGAACCCTCATTATTAAGCTGCACCTCACAGAGTTTGTTGCAGAAATTCTCCAACTTATCACTTTCAGTTCCATTAAAGTCAAAGATCTGCGAAGCAGACGGTTGAGCACTAAGATGTTCGTCTTCAAAGTCATACTCATCATCGGCGAAGTTTATCTCCACCGAAGAAGCACATCTTGCCGATTTTGTGCTCTAACCTTGATCAGTCGGGTTACGGTCATGGTGCATACTTTTTATATGTCGACCTAAACTATACTTCGACGCATACGAGTGTTGGCAAAATTTACATGTCCAGATTTTTTTAGCCTCGGCCATACCTTGTGATCGCTAATCATAACATGTGGCAGTGCATTTACATCCCAGCTAGCTTGCTATCCATCGTTTTTGACGTCTACATATGATAAAAGCTTTGCTCGAACAAAAAAACCATAGAGAGACGACTCATCGTAAATTGTCAGCGTGACAACAGGAAATACTTTTGCGATTACGTTTGAGTAACACCGCAAATCTCAGGATATGATTGGTAGATTGAATTGCTCTTGTCCAATGAGAACGAGAGCAAAAGCTTCTTTGTTCAAAGGCGCGAAATTCCTCAGTCACTTGCACTAGCAATGCCAGGATCTAGAAGCAGAATTTGGCCGTTACTAGATTGTTTATAGCGACTTTGGGCTTTGCAATATATTTCTTCGTAATCATGTCGTTTGCAATTATAGACTGGTATGCCCTAGAAGTGTGTACAAGGATGTTATGTGTTTGGACGCCGGAGGTCATATGAAAGCGGCAAGCGAAATTAAGGTGCAGGATGTGGTGCTTTTGAAGCACAAAGGCACCAACTGGCAGGGGAAAATTGTATCTTTTTGGGGTAAGTGAATTGTTGCTCATGATAAAAGTATTTTTTACATCATACTGAAATACGTTTATGTGTATAAACTCTGCTGAGCTCAGAAGTATTCGATTTTGATAATAGTCTCCATTCATCTGTTATTTCTTCATACGTGACAACCACAGGAACATCTGCTGCTGCCCGCAGAGAATTAACAAATCTCTGTCGATTGGAAGACAGCATAAATCATAGAAGCAGTGAGAGTGGCAAGCGAGCTGCAGCCAGCAAATACGTAAAGTTTATGCAGGAGGTGAATGCTGAGAAGGTAAGAATTCGCATTTTGCGGTGTATAAAAAAATTACAACGATTTCATGCTGGAATGTGATACACTTAGACGTGACTGACTTGAAACTCGAAACTTGTGACTCATTGTGTAGTTTTGTCTCGACAGTTTTGTGGGAAATATATCCAGTATATAAAACTAAAACCCGAGATAATCTACACTTTCCTAATAGAAGATATGGCAATCTGTTTTACTCATTTTTCACAAGAGGACCTTACACTTACAAATGTATGCCTTTAATTTGACCGCTGTGAACAACAGTCACCGTGGTAAATTAACATCGGAATGATTAGAATTTACCGTGGCAAGTTCCGAGCCAGTGAGCTTGGTTTTTGAAGTACCAAAGATAAAATAACCAATCACGTAAGTCGTAACAGATTTTGACAGATAAAGAAACAAGGAACAAAACCGGGTTAAATATCCTTACTATTCAATAATTATACGTTCTAAAAGATATATACTCATACTGTTCTCTATTTAAACATAGTTCCCAACTTTTTGAAATTTTAATGCTGGTAATGTCTACGTACTCTTAACTTTGACGAGATGTGATATTACAAAGCGGGCTTTGCTAGGGACTACCGACTTGGTCTAGGGGATATTTTGAATTTTTGGGTTAATGTTGGCTCCGTTCAGGACTTGCATTTGAACACACATTTGACTCCATGATGCCGAGACGTAACAGCGAGTCGAAATCGAATTTGTTGCTAGAAGTAGAAAGCTAAGCAGTAAGCTAAAACGGGAGAAAATGCAGGAGTTTTTCAATATCTACGAAAATGCCTAACTTCACTGTGCTGGAAGTTCCAGCAGGATGCGGGAGGGTTGGCATAAGCTGGCAGTCTTTTTTTAGAATATATAATTATTAAATGATGGAGTAGTAAGGGAATGGAATTTTACCCATGGTATCCAGTATTTCTGATTGTCTTCACTCCACCTCAAGGTTTCAAGTAAAGATGGAAAGTCGAAGAAGAGTGGGGCTGGGGTCGAGCATGCATGGAAAGAGAAAAGTGAGCAGCACAAGCAAAAGAGGAAAGTCAAGTGAAGAAGAAGGAAAAAGGAAAGAACAGGGGAAAAGGAAAGGAGAGAAAAAAAGGAAATTGGGAGAAGAAGGAAATATGAATCAGATGGGAGATACACCTGGTGAAAGCAACAAAGATAGAAACACTAGAAGCGAAGAGGAAATATTTAGTGAAGATGAGCCAAGACATGCAAACACTGGTATCGGTAAGGATGAAATTGGAGAAAGGCAGTGTCAAATATTAATTCTGATTTCTGTGCTTACCCTCAGTTTCACATAACATTGCAGGATATTATATGTAAAGTTGTAATGTAGGGCCCTTTCTTGTCACAGTCCTTAATATTATGAGAACACTACAACACAATTATTTGATTCGTTTTGATTAATTTCAGGTAATTCAAGTAGTGATGATGAACAAGATGATGATGAAAATACATTTGCTGCCAAACAGATCAGGAAATGGGCATGTACTAAGCTATCCACCAAACAGAGGCCAGGCTGGAAAAAATCTGTAGTTACAGTACATGGTATTCAAACAATATGTCATATTGTATTCTGTCAATTCTCATTGCACTCAGGACACATTAACATTGATATTCACTAAGTTTAACAAACTGTTCATGAACCTCTTTTGCAGATGATCAGATTGGAGATGAGGGATCTTCACACAGTGGTGTGTACTAAGTTTGTCAGATGTGTTGTCAGTACTATGTCCATGATACAATGTAGAAATGTTCTACAATTGACATTACAGATTTAATTGAGCTAAAGCCTAAACCAATTGAAAAATTGCACAATAAGTTAACTATTTGAATCTGTGGTTGACCTGCACAGCGCAAGCTGTGTCAATCAGGGTCAGAAGTCAATGTGGGAGACATCATTAAGAATTTCATATAATGATTATCCCCTGACCACTGAAAGAAAAACTGCTCTTCAGGAGGCATGTTGTTATTCTGGAGCAAAATCTTGCTCCATCTGTAGCTACTGAACCATATGGTGCTACAGAAATCCCAGGTACTGCCGAGCAGAGCAACTCACCTGCTTGGTTCAGAGAGAGGCAATATCGCCTTACTGCCTCAAAGTGTGAGGAGGCCTGTCTCCTTGGCGAAAAGATGATTATTTCAAACCATGGAAACAAAAGGGTCCATTTGCAATGGAAATGCTTCCGCTGGCTTTCCAGAAACATATGATTTCCGAAATTTGTCCAGACGAAGGACATGAAATATGGTATCACAGAGGAGGAAAAGGCTAGGGAGGCTTACTCAAAGGCCACTGGCAACAAAGTCGAAACAACTGTCCTCTGTTTTCTTTTTCATCTTAGCGTTAAAGAAGGATCGGAAATGATACCATTGATTTCTAATGTTTGAAGTAGGTGGTGAGAAATTTTGAACCATGGAGAAGATGTCGAAGCGCCTAGGTTCCCCCTTAGGAGATTAGGCTCGGATTTAGCGGTGAGAAAGGGTGGTTGCAAAACAATATGGCGTCTTCCTGTGAGTAAAATGTTCCGAGTTTTCCAATTATGTAAAGTCTTGATCCCGTTGTAAAAACTCGCTATAAATCCAAGTTAAGATATACTAAAGATACAGAAGTGCTTCCTGACCAATATTTATAAACGGATGGCAAAAAAAAGCCTCTTTTATTCGCTCAACTTCTCATTCGGCAACATCTACACATACTTGATCGATATTTCTGGAGTCTACACAAAGGAATCCCTAAACGCCTTTAAATCCCTAGAAGCTTACGATTTTCTTTATCAGTGGCCATGTAAAGCCTTTATTGTACCATCCTGTCGGTGATAAAGTCCCATTTTGCTTTATAAAGGGGAAGTTAATTCGTTCACAACGGCTAAAAACAATAAAACTTTGTGTAATCGTATTTCAATCTCATATTAACATTGTAACAATTAAAATATAACAAAAGTTTGTTTCTTATAATTGTAGGTGAAAGCAACATTGGCCTTATACATGCCAAGTAAAAGAACTGTGGAAAAACCCTAATCATGATCATATTATATTAAACTGGTTACAAGGTGCAGCACAAAGGGCCCATCATGGAAAAAGAAGTTGGAATAAATGTCCCCAAGACAATAATATTCTGCAACACATTAAACGACATTGCTGCAGTGACAAACTCGGGAAATAGACATTTGTAACTACAACATCGACATCACAAGCAGGAGCAATATGCTTTATATTGGAATTTAGGCCATGGTCACACTTGAACGAAGGAAAGTATGTTGGTTTTGAAACGTGGAAGTATTTTTTTATTTCATATCCTAACTTAGAATATGTAGGTTTATTTGATTCCACTAAGTCTGAAAGAAGTATTAGCCATCCTACGCTTTGACGCGCCACCCCGTTCAGCTATGTCCGCTCAAGATTTACGTACGTATTTTCCCTTGTATTCCCTCACGTTTATAATTATAGCTAGTATAAAAGTTAGTGTTTCCATCAAATAGCTCAGTTTTTAGTGTGGACTGTTATTCTGATAGCGCAGTTTAGGCATTTGGGCGTTATTTCCATCTTCACTAATTCTCAAGCTATTCAAGTCAAGTTGTAAGGGGTGCAAGCGCATACCAAAGTAAGTAAGGTTCATCATGTTTTTAGGACTTAATAGTCGTAAGTAAGGCTAGTTATATACTTTCCTTTATCATTAAATTCGTATGATTTTAGGTTTAAAATGCCAATTTAATAGTCATCCATAGGTTTGTCATCATAATTTTAGTTTCGGATTTATCAGAATGCTGAACTTTATACTTTATTGTATAGGATTGTTGAGGTTAATTCAACTCGCGTATTTAGCTATAATAGTTCATGTTTTTCAATTTGTTACTACTGATAATTTCAGTGGCACGGTTAGTTCCTACCGTAATTGCTAGATTTTACGACTTTACTTGTCATTGCATAAAGTATATAACCGCAATGTTTAATCTATTAGGATGTAGTATTGTTATGGTATTTTAGTCCTATAGAGTTGTTTAGCTAAAAGCTGATTTTGTTATTTTTCGCATTTGTAGTTCGAACCGACACTTTGACATTTCGATTCTGCAACACTGACTCTTCAACACTTAGAAACTACGACACTTCGACGCTTCTACATAACACCAATTCATCAATACTTTCAAATGAAACCAATCTACGCATTTGAGTGTTCTTGTTTATCGACGCGATTTTATCGACCTATCAACATTAGCGTCATTGAGTGTGGTATCATATCAACTCTGGAACTCTGAACATTGTATTGTCTACTGGCGATTAAATATTATTTGTTGCATTGTTGGAACATTTTGTCATGTTCGTTTCATGTCTATTGCACCCGCGCTACGCTTATGAATGTACTTCATCTGGTTCAGTTCAACTTACAGTCAAAATTCTATCAGAGAAGCTACAAAGTATACTTTCCCTAAATGTCATGGAGACTGTTCGCTTAACGTATGCTAGAGGTGTGACCGGTCATTTTTGGCGAACTTATGATTACGGAAACTGTGTGCCTGTATAAAGAAACCTTCAATAGCACCGACGTTTCACCACCGGGAGCAGGTCTGAAGGGAGCTATCCAAACAAACTCTGACAGTTCTGTCACATTTCACTACTTTTTATTTGGTTAAGATTCTGAATGAAAATGATTTGTGACATCAGAATTTTATTTCGGGCCAGATTTCAGTCTTCAACACGCAAACTTGGAAAATGTATGTTTCTAGATTTTTGCTTGAGCCAGTTGAGGAAGAAAGCCAAGAAATGTCTTTCCATCACCCGCACACTGTGTCATCTGTACAAACCAATCAACCACTCTGGTCGATATTTAATCTCCTCCGCCTTCGCCATCGTCATCCCCACCACTTGCAAGGCAGTCACAAGTCCAGACTAATTAGAGCCAGAAGAGAAACTCTAATCATTGGAGCCATAATAACATCAGAACGAATAGAAAATTTAGCTGCTCACGATCGTCCATGATTCATCTGATCTTTGTGGTTCAAAATAAAATACTGTAAATATATGTGGCACAATAACAGAAAAGGGGTGTGGTGCAGGCAAAGGTCTTATATTGCAGCTGACCCCTTTTGTGTCATCATTGTAGATATATAAAAGCGGCACGTACACTAACTTGACAGCATCCGGATGTACTGGTGACAGGTCATTAGCCCACAACTGAACATGTTTGCATTTGTTCACCCAAGCAGGGAGTAAACGTGCGACAATAGCGTGCTAGGTACGTTTTGAAGCTGAAGTGTGACCACGGCCTCATTCTCTTTAACAAAAAGATATTTTTTAATAGTTAATGAGTGATGCTAGTACAAGAAGAATTATTGCTCGAGCACAGCATTAAGTATGGTGTGTCAATTTTCCCAATGTTAAATATGTCATTAATTGGTGTTCTCCCTACAACCAAGAAACACGAAGGGCTGGCAGAGATGATAACCAGATACAGTAAAAACCCGTAACTAAGAACCTAAAAATGAAGAACGTGTTAGCCTGAAATTGGTCATTTATACCCCCTGTAAACAGAGAAATGACACGTCATCGCGCGCGCGTGCTTCAGTGCTTGTTTGTTGCAATGTTGCAACTGAATTTTCTCATGCATGTATTGTTTTCACCAACTTAGTTCTATTTTTGTATACTACAGCAACATGATGGAAGAAACGTTTGTTTCATTGTGGATGCAGCAGGAATCACCGTACCACCAGCACCAAAGACTGTTCGCGAGCTTGAGGAGTCGAGCAAAGAAGACAGGTATCGAGATTGTGCGTCATGGCTCCAGCTAACTCACTGCAACTGTAACTGCACTTTCCTACCACGTCAACGAGAGGTTATACTTGAGGATTGTTCAGAAATACTTGATGCTAGTACTGATAACGGCGATTATCAAGAAGAATCTGACAGCGAGAAAAATGCGAACGATTCTGTCTGTGAACCCGAGGAGCCAGCTTAGGAGAAGGAAAACAAAGATGAGGGGAGCCATTGGACGAGCAGTTGTATATGCTGTCCTCCAAGGAAGGACTGAGCGCATTAAGGAAATGTCGAGAGTTAACTGCTCGAAGATGTGATGTGGATGTGAGGCTACAGTTTGAACATCACAGAGGCACTTGCTGACTTGAATTAAACCAGCAGTGGTCACATTCCCAAAGAGAAGGTTTCTCGTTAACAATGACAATGAAAGCAAGGGAAACCAGGGAAGTCAAGTTTAAAAACATTGTTTGTTAGAACTATGAAACTAATAATGGACGATTAGGGTAGGCTTACACACCATCGAAGTTGGTAGTTGGGCACCAACAAACTACAAGTATCATTACAATGATCATGTTTAAACACTACAGTATTAACAGAACATGTTTTTCTATGGAAATAAAAAGTACCATTTATCATTTTTTTATTGATTTATATATTTCAAAGGACTGTTCAGTATTATTAACAAAAAGGGATCAGTGAATTAATTCAAACAGAAATATAGAAGTCTATC